>APFE031587150.1:120702-138457 GCA_000404065.3 Pinus taeda | reverse complement strand
ATTGTTAGGTCGGCTGGGTTATATTGTGACTCCTTAGACTTCTATATATAGAAAGGAGGTTTTGTCATTTGAATCATTCAAGAATTGTTCATTTATATAATGTAAAGGAGGTTGCCCCCTCGAAGAGGCTGAATTCTAAGGCATTGATCTGTCTTTTCTATCTTTCTTGAAGCTGGTTTCATAACAGTCTCAATGCTCTAGGCAGTTGAAAGAGAGAGTGGGACTATAAAAGAGTCTGTTTGGGAGGTGTGCACAATATCAGCATGACACAAGGTTTGTGCCCACACATGGGGGGCTGTGCTGCCGTGCGGGTAGGCTGGGAAGTAACTGTTGGTGTCACTGTTCATGACGAGATGTCCAATTTAAGGCAAAAGGGAGCGGGCCGTGGTCATTTAAGACAAGAATTAAAGGCAAGATTTGGGGCAATTTTCCACTAAGAAAGCATTCATGGTCGAGAATTGGGGGGAATGGTCGAATTTGAATTCAAAAGGCACTATAAAACTCCAGGGGCTAACCACGAGACAACACTTGGTCATTTGAGATTTGAGCAATTGGTTAGAGCATAGAATATTGAGCGCCGAGCAAGATTTGAGCCCCAAAGTTTTTGAATGACAACAAATAGCTCAAACAAGATGATGACTATCAGGAGAGGTTTGGGCTCTGTAGAAGGAACCACTGACGAGGCCGCACCGAACCCCACGGTACATGATGTTCCTAGACAAATTGGGGTTACGCTGGAAATCCTGAAATTGCCTTGGATGCCAAGGCCCAAGAAAGATAAGTAGGCAGTGGGACCAGTTCACATGTCCCCAAGGAATCTGCAGTTTGGTAAAATTTTAATGGAAGAAAATGGCAAGTCTGTCACCATTGAGATAGATGATGAGGAGGAGTACCTACAGGCTCTCGTCGATGAGATGGAGGCAGAAAAAGACATGGAGGAGGACATCCAACCGGTGTGTGCTGTAGCGAAATTACCCGAGTACATCCCTCCGCGAAAAGGGAAAGCTAAGATACCCAAGGACTTGGATGCCACTAAGAGCGCACTCCAAACCTTGCTCCTCCCTGATGGAATTGTGTTTTAGGGTTCGCACCTGGGTTGCATACCCACAATGAAGTTTGAAGATTGGGACCTCGCGGACAACAAAAATTTCCCACACTTAGAGACAAAAAGCCTCATGAAGCAGAGCACGAAGGGGTCAGTCACAACACTAGAGCTATGGAAATGGCTGCGCAGTGTGGAGAAGGCTGGATTACTTCATCTGTTGTGGATTCCATACTTTCACCGCATGCCTATCACTATTTTCATCATTAGACAACTGCTTTGCTTGGTGCATGATGGGTACTTATGGCTGGAGGAGCCTATTCCCATCACGACAGATCTCATCCATAGGATTTCCGGGCTCCCCTGTAAGGGAAAGGACCCTGCAGCGATAGCAAGAAAAAGCAAAGATTTGGCGCTCGTACAGGCCATGAAGAAAAAATACAAACTGGAGAAGAAAAAGAGGGGTTACATAATCAATAACATTAAAGATAAAGGGGTGCACATAACTACCCAAAGCCTGGGCGAGAAAGTGATGAGAAAATGCCACAAAGATGAGGTACCAATGCCATTATTTGTGATCGAAGAACAATGTGCAGAGGGGGTCAAATTCAATTGGGCCAAGTTCCTCTGCGAAGAGTTCTTGACTAAGGGCAAGACCTTCCACCACATGTGGTTTCTCTTGTCCATTTTACTAGTAACAGGGAAACTACCTGAGGGCAGTCAGTTCCCTAGCATTGAGCAGGACCTACTAGAGGCCGCAAATTACGTGTTGCTCTAGGCCACCAAGGACACCAAGGCGATTCACAAGACAAAGATATTATGGGTGCTCATGGAAGTGAGCATCCATATGTGGATCAATAGATGATCGTGCCTTTCCCCCACAATGTACAACAGTCTGTAGAGCTTTGCAGACTTCAAGGCGGAAATGAATAATGTGTACATAAAGGTACTTAAGGACTCGACACAACAATGGACCAAGCTCCCTTTCATCGCTATTGATGATGCGATCTTTTCAGGGCTAGAATCATGGCCCCTTGAGTGACGTGCCCCAGATCTAGTGGAGATGGATAGAACAACAACACAGAAACAAAAGGATGCAGCCAAGTTGGGTGTCACGAAGTTGGCCCAAAAAAGGCGCAATGAACAAGCGGCTATGGAGGTAAGAGCTGTCCGTGAGGCAACAAAGGTAGGCGCAGAGCAAGCCAAGGCCACTAAAGTGGTAGCAGCCACGCAGACAATAGGGGCCACCACAACGCAGCAAGAGGAAGGTCAGGACTTGTATACGGGATAGGGGCAGAGGACACAAACCTTGCAGAAGAGGGCGTGGACCCTTGCACAACGTCTACCCAACTGAAAATGTTATGTGTCACAGAGAGTTTGGGTCCACGGAAGAAGGTAAATGCCTCCAAATTGACCTTCGACCGGATCACGTTAATAGAAAGTGACCTCGACGACATCAGCGACATGGTTCACGAGGTCACCAAGGAAGCGCTCTGGGAAGCCACGTCGAAGCAGCAGATTGTGTTGGGCATCCTAAGGATGCAGCTGCAGGAACTACAGGTGCGGCCCCCACAAGAAGGAACCGTAGCCACCTACGGTGCAACAGGCACATCAGTAGTGGAACAACTATTATGCGCAAAGATGGCCAATACCGTAGTGCTAGCGGAAGGAGCATTAACAACAGAGAAAGAGGATGATAGAGATGTGGTGGGCAAGATCAAGGAACTTGGCCTAAATTTGGCTGCCCTTCCACGAGACACATTGTATCAATTGCAGGATGGCATAACAGCAGAGCTTCACACCAAGGACGGCCGTGCGATTCAGCTAGTGAGTGAGCAGAACATCAACAACGAATAGCTCAACCTGCAGCGTGATGAACCGGTGTCACAAAACCATCAGATCATGCAAACAGTTGATGAAGCATGCCGATGAGTCCTAGAGTTATCCATCACCGCAGGCCTACCCACAGAGATGCAGATCCACTATCTAGCAAGTGGAGTCCGAAGCACGCGCGAGAAAACAACATGAGTACAGTTGGAGCTAAACCTCGAGATCGCTGAGCTGCGATTGAAGATGCAACCTTCCACTCCTCCGGAAGTTAGAGAACAACACATTAGTGTGATTCAAATAGGATTGGAAGAAAGTGGACGGGCAGTGCAAGACTGTACCAGTATGTTGGACCAAGCCTTTGATGTTCTCACATCCTTGCAGGAGGACCCCAACATACAGTATCTGGAAACAAAGGCGCGCAAACTGCAGGAGTAGTATGATAATATAAGGGGAAATACATAGATAGTTGTCCTCACCCAATGGTTGGCCAAGATGCAACAAGCAAGGGCACTAAAAGAGCAGGTGGATGCCGCCAGACAGAAAGAGGCACTTCTCAAGGCATGTGTCCAGCCATGGATTGATGAGGCCTTCACCATTACAGTAGACATTGAGAGTAATCTCGCATAGATGCAGGGACTCTATGCACTAAGGAAGGTAGCGGATCCTCACAAAGAAGCATCAGAAGAGTGCATGAAACAAGTCCAGAAAATTGCATAACGGTGTGTCGCAGACCTTCGAGCAGTACGAGACCAGTTGGAGGGGCTCCGCGCCAAGGTCATCGCACTAGCAGAGTGACTCGGGATGAGTCACGATGATTGTGTTGGGGGCTTGTTGGGCATGGAATCCCCCCACAACATGTTTTGGGGCTTAAAGCCCAAGTTTTGGTCAAAGGTTTTGTAAGACTTTGCGAATTGTGGGCGTGGAATGCAAAGTATAGGTTAATTCATAGGGTTGTCCACCCTAAAGTATTGTAATGTAATGTAAATTCATGTCAGCCTACCCATGGTCTGCGGACCATGGGATTGTATAAAAAGAGAGAGGCTCTAAGTGGTAAATATAGCTAAGGAGAAGTAGAGAAGAAGAGTATGAATGGTTTGAGCTTAGAGTAAGAGTCTAAGTGTATTGGGTCATAGTAGTAGGAAGAGGCTCTACAACTGAGTGCGTAGAGGCCTAGTAGAGTCCGCAGCTGAGTGCATGGACCCCTATAGTTGAGTGCGTAGGGTGGTGTCGATTCTGTAATCTAGATTGAAGATTAATAAAGAAAAGTTGATTCCTATTTCTGTGTATCTATTGTGCATTGCCTTCTTTACATTTATATTGTTTTATTTATTGCGCGCACTGATATGATTGCCGAATATGTTGTAATAATCATTAGTCTTACATAAACAAGTAAGTAATCGGGTAATAACAGATTAAATAGCAAGGAACTTGGGTATTACATGGGTTGTGCCCCGAGTAGGACTACATGGAAGCAACATAGTGGGTTGCAAAGGGATATCAAGTGTGCGTAGTGACGTGCGTGCAGGGTAAAACTGCGGACCTCTAGAAGCTCGTCAGACATCCCCAAGGTGCAAAAGCCTAGTTCTAGCACCCTCCCATACTATTTCGAGTGAGACCTCAGTTCGCGCTCTGCGGACTGTTGCTGAAAGGGCCAGTAGTACCAGGATTTGCTTGGCTAAATCAGCTTTGAACCTTGGTCAGGTCCATACAAGCCAAAAAGTGTCAATGTTCAAGAGCGACAAGTTGCCACAAGTGAATACAACTGATGAAATACTTCCAATTTCCCTCACCATTTTTGGCGAGTACCCCAGTTATTTTTACACAAGCTTGACGAGGATAGCATATGCTTGTAATATAAGTCCATCCTTCGAATGAATCTAACATAGTAAGATTAATGAGCCCTAGGAAGGAGAAGCTCATGTTCGTCATGGTGATGAATGCGATGTCATTTAATATTTTAACGAGTCCGACAAAGGTATTACTTGGTATATTTTTCATGTTAAGAGAGTTTAAAAAGACATGGAAAAAAAAATTATGCATGGTCCCTTTTCATACATTTCTGTCTCTCGAGCCCAAAAAGGTAGAAAACAATACTTGAGATAACCGCTTGACCATTTTAGTCAAGGAGTACCTTTTTCATAAATAGTTTATCCCAACCTAAAAAAGGGGTAAATGTATACAGGGTAAACGATGTTTTGTAGCCTTTAACAAGTTCAAAAATAACAAGAGCTCAACAATATTTTCATGTTTTAAGAGTTGGAAAAGAGATGAAAGTAGACCCCCCATTTTTATTCTCTTTAACGAGTCAAAAAAGGGAAAAAATACTCGGCAATCTCTTCATCTTTTACGAGTCAGAAAATAGCTTAAAGGTGACTCCTCCTGGAGGAATGAGTGGTATAAAGGGTAGCATATGGTTTTGGTAATGGAGGAACTGCTCAAAACATGTAACGGTCAAGAAGTAGGCTAACAAAACCACTCATTGTTGTGGTTCCTCAAGAAAGGAAAAAATCAACCAAGTGAAAGCATATGATCAGCCAAAGAGATGGTGGTGATGGAATAAAACAACCAAGGCTCATCTAGTAGAAATCAGTTGATTAAAATGGCAACCACGAGATGTAAATAAGGCATGGGTTCATTTTTACACAAGCTTGAACCATGGAGAATTCTTGGATTTAGTTTCATGTTTACACAAGCTTGAAACGAAAAACTATGCCTTAGATAAGTTTTCATGCCCTCGACATAATGAATCAATTCGAGGTACATGCCCCCAAAGCTTCATTTCATTCAACTAGGTGAATGGAATGAAGGTTCACTTTTGAGATCCAGGAAAGAATCAACTGGGATTTTATGTGACCTTAATCAAAGACTCAGTTTGGAAAAGGGAGGTGCTTCATTTTTTAATGAGGTTGACACAGTAAAAGAACTATCCTCGAGACCCTTATTTCATTTTTTTTTAACGAGCTTGACACAAGACAAGGAACCATCATCATGACTCCTTGTTTAATTTTTTAACGAGGTTGACACAAGTCCAAGAACTATCCTTACGACGTTTGTTCAAGACCCATAAGAGAAAATGGCTCCTAAGAGGTCTTAATTAGATGGAAGAACCATGCTCTGGGACAAATACATGTCATTTAGTAGCAAAGATAGATCGGTTTCGAATGCCCCCAGTACATAATGTACAATACCATATGTGTGATCATCAGTAAATGTAGAGACGGAACGGGTAGCCACATAATTGACCTGTGACGGGGAAGATACTTCTTGTAAATAAGAGTTGATAGGGGACAATGGTTGCAAAAGAGGCGCCTGGTGACCAATGAATGATAGTTGATCAATAGTCACAATTCTCCCTTCAGTGCAGAAAACAAACCACACGGAAAAGTGAAGATACAAGAGCTCCCATGAAATAAACATAGTCACATCCAAGGAGAAGATTGAAATCTAAGGGACCTTGGACTACCGTCACATCTATATAGACGATATTTACTCCCAAAGTAATAGGGAATTTCAGAAGCACCCCTAAGGGTTGATTGGTTCATCTGTTGAAAGCCAACAGATTCCAAGTGATAGACACTAGCTGTGGGGAGCCCAAAGTTTGCTAAGTAGTAGAAGACATGATGTTAACATATTTGCCTTCATCTAATATAGTGCCATGTACTACCATATTATAGGCTTGTACTGTGATCTGGAAATGCACATAAGATGGGAGGTGGAAAGCAGTCAATTGATTACAATCAAAAGAGACGATAGAACTACTTAGTGGGGGTATCATATGATTTCCCCCATGCTCTGCAAGAATAGAAGAAAGACTCTCCTGAACAATCAGAATGGGAGGGTCACTCTTTGATTCATGAGAATCTGAGGAGACGAGAAGAACATGAGTAGTATAATCACCACTCTCTTCAAGAATAGAGTGATCAACTAAAGGTGGAGACAATTCGACACTCTTTTCAACCAATGGTTGGTCGAGAACAGACACAAGAGAGTTATGCTCAAGACAAGCAATATGGTAAAGAGATGAATCCAAGTCAATATCTTTTCCAACTAGAAGAGGTTATGAAGAAAGCCTTTGATAACCAATAGGAAGTTGGGATTAAGGAGCTGCAAGGTTTTCCAAAATTTTGGAAGCTTTCTCCATAAGAGGACAAAGGTGAAGAAGATGCTCTCCTTCACATAACCTACAAGGGAATCAATCTTCCCTTTCTTCTTACCATCGCTAACTGAGGGTGCAACATCGACATGATCTCCATAGGTCGATAGGGATGGTCAATCTAGATTTTGAGACCATACCTCTAAGACTTTGGGAATGCCAGGACAATCTCGAAGGAGATGGTCACCCTTACATAGCTTGCAAGGGAATTTGACCTTTTGTAGAGGATCAAAAGGTTTATCGATAGGAAGTGCATTTAGAGCAATAGTTGCACGGTTGGCCTCTCACTTATCTGATTTCTTCTTCTTCGTCTTCTTATTCTTCTTCTTCTTAGCCTCCCAGTTACTAGATTTGAAACTTTCACTAGGAGAAGTAGAAGAGGAGGGTGAAGAAATGGGGGAAGAATGTGAGGGGTCAAACTTAGAATCATCGTGACATGATTCAAATGAAGGAGATGTTTGGATAGGAGTTGAGATGCTCGGGACCATCGAGGTCGAAATCAACCAGATAGGTAGATCAATGATTAACCCAGGAAGGGACAACATCGCCATATAAGGAGCACTAACGTTTATAGAAGAAGGAAAATGACCATGATTCCCATCCGAGGGGAATCTTTTACTGGTAGAATTTGGAAATGTTTCCATTGGAATTGACCCTAAAGAATCACTAAGGAAGATAACTTTAACTGAGAATATTCTGTGGGAATTTAATTTTAGAACACTGAAACAAAATTTTGCCTTTTCATGTTTTAAGAGTTGAGAAAAGGGAAAAAGGTGACTCTAGTCACTTTCAAAGTTAACGATATTGAAAGGACAAATTCTCAATGATATTTTAAATTTGAGGAGTCAAAAATACCAAAACGACTGCTCAGGATAATCTAGGCAAATGGATTACTAGGCAATCGTGAACTGCAAAATACCTCCCGATGAACCGAGAAGTATAGACAGGAAATCTCCCTGAATGTTGTGTTCAGTGTATCATGTTTGCAAGGCGATAGACTTGGCTTCCTACGAATAAAGGATTGCAAACCTAGTGGGGTCTCCCTTTATATACATGACAGTACGAGGAGCACAAGTCCATACTAGCATTGTCTAGTGCTGAAGCGAATGAAAACTGCTAGGTTTAAAGACGCCAGAACACGTCTCTAGCCTAGACCTCTAAATTTAAGCGTTAAGTTTCAACGCTTCCTTACGTTAATTCGATAAATTTTATCATTTATCTTGAATTAGGTTTCAATTACAAGGCCCTACTGCTGTCATTTGACAAAACTCCTACATGCAACTATATGAGAAAAGATATCTTTGTCTTCGATGAAAGTTAACACTAATCGAGAGATAGGGAACACAAAATCAATTTAAAAATAAAAGAATGAAATATTCCTCTAGTAAATCTTCTAAATGCACTAAATATTCCTATCAAATGCACTTCAATTAGTCCTTTTAACAGTAAAGAGAATTCATTTCTTTTCAAATACAAATGATGATGTAACTCTAGTCTTCAATGATGCTATCTAATGTAACATATTGATTCAGAAAACTAGATTATGTATTTTGCAATGGAATGATAAAATGAATCTTTCACAAACACTTCAATGAAATTTTTCAAAACAATCAACATCAATCAAATGGAAAGCATGAAAATAGAATTCCTTCCAAACCAATGATTCAATGATTCAATCAAGAACAATACGAGCAATGTAATCTATGCCTGAAAAGAGTTTCTTAATCAACAGAAGAACAAACGAAACTTTTCAAAGTTGTTTAATTGAAATCAAAGTGATAAAAGGACTAAAAAACAAAAATGCATGGAGCAACTAACCAACAACTTGACTTGCTGAGCACACAAACAGCTGAATGGATGATGACCTAGATGCCCTAGGGAAATAAACCATCCAAAGACTCAAAAAATAAAGTAAAAGGAGGAAAAAAAACAAGCACACAAACCAAGCCAATGAAGCTTTCCAGTCAGGGAGAACACATGCAAAACGAGCTAAGAAGCAGAAATTAAGTAGGAAAGACACACTGGTTATTGTTATAGACATATTTGGGCATTGCACCCCCAATCACATATGTCAATAAACCAAGGGCTCTCAAACCCCTAAAAGTGTTGTTTAAAACCCTAAAGGATCAAGGTCAACTGATTACATCATTTCCCAGAAGTTCTCCCTGAAAAACTACTCAGAACTGGTCAAAACTGGACCATACAGACTGCTCCATGCTGAGGGTGTGATGCATCTCACCCGTTACAGACAAGGGGTGCGATGCATACTGAAAATCCCTTCTGTAGGGTGCGATGAGCGAGAGCAGACAAATGGAAGAGGTAGTTTGCTAGGTGGAAACTTAGAGAATCTTCTAGAAACTGCTCATATGACACTTACCTCTCTGAATTCGCCCAGGGATGAGTAAGAGATTATGAAATCTCCAAGTGGAACGAAGAACTATAATGAAATGACACTAATCAAAAACCCAGAAGTTGACTCACCCCATTGCAAATATCTATATATGGATCCCTCATCCTAGAGATCCAGAGGCTGGAATTTTGCATTTTGTAAGGAAGTGTTGTTGGTTTCTCTATGAAGCATTGTATTGTTGGGTGATCTAGCTTTTCATGAGGTGAAGAGGGCTTTCATGCTGGGAGGATGGCGCTGGATCAGAAAACTAGGTTGTAATCCTCTCTTCTACTTCTATCAATAAAGCTATTTGAGTTTTCCTCCATATGCTTGATTATTTCTTAATCTTGTATTTGTGTATGAATTTGTATGGTTAATGTACATCTGATTCTACATTATTTATGGTATCATCGATCTCTATGCTTTGATGGTATTTTGCTGCTTTGACTCTACAGGTGTTCTTTGAAGTGGGACAAGTGAGAAAGGAGTGGTGAAGCTCTATCAAAGGAGAGAGGAAACAAGCAAGGAGCCAAGTGAAAGACTAAGGTTGGTGCTCTCTGCTTCTCTCTCATTTATCTCCCATAAAGGAAAACGCAAGTTACTTTGAATTGTTTGTTTCTAAGATAGCTACCCGTCTTAGTGGGACTAGAAGATCTGAATAGACACTAGTTTTCCCGGAAACAAAATGGCGACTCCGCTGGGGAGTGAATAGTTTGTTTGTTTGTTACTGTTGTTTGCTTTATAAACTACAAACGGAGCCTAAAGTTAAGCCAGCTAGCCTTCGAATTGCTTTTGCTATGCAACTACAAAGTAGATCAACGCTGATTCAGTCAATCTCTGGGTTGGTTTATGAACTAAACATCTGACTTGCAAACATCCTAAGTTCCTTGGTGGTAGCTCAATAACCTCATTAGATCATACCTCTATACTTTGTGTTTACTGTCTATCATAAGCTCAGCCTAAATCGCTGAACTTAGCTGCAAACTGTGGGTGAAAACCAAGCTCAGTCCCGTCCCTGGACCATCACACTATCTCCCATTGGCAATCTGGATGCATCGCGCCCCCTGTGTGCTGCAGGTGAGATGCATCTCTATTTCCCTTAAGGACAGGTGCGATGATTGAATGAGACTGTTTCCCTCTCTGGATTTTGTTTTTTTCTTCATTGTTTTCAGCTCTATTCAGTAGTTTTGCTACCTATGATCAATATATCACTATTGAAGTCTTCTTCCTTTACATTATTCAGCCTCCATTGGTAAGGAATTGTGAATCTTTTTTTTTATGCATTTTTCATCATTTACAGTCCTCCATTTCAAAAACTAGCTTAATCGAACTGTCGTCTTTTGATTCGAAAGTTTCGCAACTGTCGTTTTCAGTCAAGAAAAAGAGTGTCGTAAAGTCTTCTTATTTTAGATAGTCGATTGTACTTTTTCCATTGTATTTGATTTGAATTGTCAATTCTTTGAAGTGTCGAAAGCAGTTTTCCATTCGAAAGTGAAAGTGTCGTCTTAGTCTTCCTTTCGTTTTTGAAAAGAAATTGCTAAAGTGTCGCTTTGAGGAAAAGTAGTTCAGATCTATACTTAGTTTTATTTTTTGCATTCTCACATTAAGGAAACTGAAAAACAAATACATTCATGTGAATTTGCATTTAGATTGCATGTGAAAATTGATATTTAGTGTGTGCTCTCTGCTCTATGTTGAAAGAATCGTACTTTTCTTTCCTTAGTAGCTAGGATTTTAATTGTTGAAAGAAAACAAATGATTGTTTATCATTTAGATTGCATATTTAGGAATTGTACATCTACATCACGTGGTGAACCTTGAAAGGAAAACTTCTTAAGAAAGATCAACTATAAAATAAACCTCAATGAACATAAAAATGCTTTGGAAACTAATGCACAACATCTAGAAGTCTAGGCTAGAGACGTATTCCGACATCGTAAAGCCTGGTAACTATCATTTTCATCGTAGGTTGGGTGATTCCTTCTCTTTGATACGACACAGTACGGACTTGTGCTCCCATGTACCATCGAGTATATATTGGGAGACCACAATAGGCTGATATCCTTTATCGTTAGGAAGTTGTGTCTGTCACCCTATCGATCACAATGCACTGAACACAACATTCAGGAAGATTGACTATCATATGTAAAGTTCTCGGTAATTACTCTATAATTTACCACCGAGGTGTATATTGCAGTTTTGAAATTGATTTGGTAATCCCTCTGTCTAGATTTCCAGAGTAGTCACTTTCGTTCCTTTTCGACTCCTTAAAAGAAAAGGTCCATTTGAGCACTTGTCACTTCAGGCTCATTAAAAATCGAAGGTGACTAGAGTCATCTTTAGCTCTTTCTCAACTCTTAAAAATTGAAAAAGAAAGTTGTGTTAAAGCGTCATAAAATTCATTTAATTCAGAATAACATCCTTGTTCCTTTTTGGATCTTAGGTTGAAATAATGGAGTCCACCAATCAAGGATTTACCCTTAGGGGAAATCCTAGTCCTTTCTCTTCTTGGGGAGATATTGGTTCTCCTTATATGGCTACATTGTCCCTTCGAGGACTCACAATTGGCCTGCTAGTATGGCTATTCTCGACCTTTGTCATTCAGAACACGGTAATTCCTTAGCAATCAAATAAGCAACCATATGATACTGGATTTGCTCCCCCACCTTCTACTTTGTTTGTTTCTCCTTCTCCTTCTTCCTCTTCGCTTGGTGAAACTAGTGATACTAAAAACCAAGTAGCTGAGAAGAAGAAGAAAGGGAACGAGAAGAAGAAGAAGAAGACAGCTGCGCAAGGGGGCAACCATGCATTGTCCGATGAAAATCCACACACTGCACCTTCCAAACCCAAATCTCCATGTGTCATTTGCAAAGGAAACCACTATCATCGAGATTGCCCTTGCATCCCGTGGATCTTGAAATATTGGCCTCCACGCTTGCACAATCCGGTGTCTTCAACCTCTGTCGATCATGTTGAGAATACACCATCAAATAGTGAAAATGAAGAAAATGGACAAAAAGGAAGATCTAAATTTCCTTGTAGGTTGTGTGAAGGTGATCATGCCCTCCACTATTGTCCTTTTCTGGATGAAGCTAAAAGGGTCTTGGATAATCGTCCTGCTTCAGTGCAGCGACTTCCACTTGGATACAAGAAACTCTTGCCAAGTCCATCACTAGTTGAAAATCCGACTGCCATACCTTTGTTTTTAGTCAAAGCACATATCATTGAAGAGAAACCCTCTGAGTCCACACCGAACCAAAGTTAGCGGGTTGAGACGGCAGTCGACCCAGTCTTGTCTTCAGAAGGTCCACCTTCAAATGATACAGTTTCCAAAGAGAATGAGAACGACACCATTCAAATTCTTTTTGCTAACACATAGTCTGATGAACATGGGGGAAATATATCCGTTCCTTTACCACAGGAGGGAAGTTCCCCATTTCAAGAGATTCATCCAACCATTTATTTGGTCCCTCCTCCAAGCAATCTAGTCATTTCCTTTCATTGGAATCTACTAGTGGGACTCTGCCTTCCATCTAATGTACCATTCCAAATCATAGTACAAGCTTACAGAATGATCATGGCTGGCACTATCATAGATGAAGGGGCTTCCGTGAGTATCATTTCCTCAACTGTTGGAAGCACTTGGTTCACCATCGCTTCTGCTCGAGATTCGAAATTTGTTAGGCTTCAATAAAGGAACTAGTCGATTGTTAGGGATCCTTCCAAATTTGCCTATAACTTTGAGAAGGAAAACCGTTCATTTGAACGTGATGGTAGTCCAAGGGCCACTAAATTACAATCTACTCCTTGGCATGACTACATTTAGTGTCATGGAAATGGTCATACGTTTGAATGACTTACTTAACGCAGTTGAATCCCAAAATGATATCTAATATAATGCACTGCGTAATCCCCCATACTTAAATACAATCTACTCCTTGGCATGACTACATTTACAACATGGGAGTTGTTGTTTCCTAACTCTTTCGGGTGATGTGTTTCCTGTATGAAGGCAGAATGGTACAACTTGTTGACTAGCTTTCATTCCCTGGTTCAAACACAGCTACTAGTTAAGTGCCATACCTAAATTGTCTCTTTGCACAAGGAATGTCTCATCAGTCTCCAGTTAATCCACCTAATGACCGCGAGTGATTCAGAGAATGTGACGAAACCCAGGGGGCATGCACCCTGGTCTGCTTTGGCAGGAAAACCCAGATGAAAAGATAGATTTCCTCATAGGATATATGGCCAGTCTGACACACCCGTTCGTGTAGGATATGGGATCAGTGTGGAAAAGGATCTCCTCGTTGTAGGTTATATGATTGGTCTGACACACCCATTTGTATAGGATATGGGATCAATCCAAAGTAGGATCTCCTCGAGGGTTATGTGATTGGAAGCTCACACCATTCACCTTTGTCTATTTCGATGGACAAAGCCAAGGAAGTGTTTTGTCTGCTACATAGACAAAACAATCTTGCTTTAATGCAAGAACTTCCATATGGTGACTTGGAAACTCTACTTTTCTTTATACCTGGGGGCATGCAAACCTTTTTTACACAAGTGAAAAGTGACCAACGTAACTCTAACCCCATAGTTTTTACTAACATTGACTACTTAGGTTAGGTGATTGGTCTGATCTTCCATTCACCTTTGTCGACGACACCGACAAAGCAAAGGAAATGTTTTTTTCTAAACTATCCTACCTAACCTCAGTAGTTCATTAAATCTTAGTTCTGTAGTTGGTCGTTCCTAGCCTGCATAAAAAAGGCACCTGAGCAAGGTTTCGCATGGGGCAAGCTCATTAAAAAATGAACCTACTAATGAGAGACATCCTTAAAGATGACTGCAACAAGAAATGTTTCCACAAAGTTCAAGCTCGTTAAAAAATTAACCTAGCACTGAGCACATGTTGGCACAAGGTTCAATCTCATTAAAAATAAACCTGCCTTTCGGTAAATAACCTTTGTGATCGCATTACTATCAGCCTTTTGAGCCTTGGCCGTGTTCTTACCGTCACCAATCATACACCTCCACTTGATTGTTTACCCTTTTGAGGAACAACTGCGACGAGTCATTCTGTTAGCCACCCTCTTTACACTCCCATGCTTGAGAAGTTCCAAACTTACCTGGAACTAGTTTCTACCCGGATACATCACTCGTTCCTAAAAAGCGAGTCTCTTTTAAGATCTTTTTAGACTCGTAAAATATGAAAAAATTGCTGAGCTACTGGCCTTTCCACATCGACTCATGTATTTACACCACGTGAATTGTACTGCAGTGCCTTGACGGTCATTATCATTATCAGTGATTCCTCTTGCACCTATTAACAGCTTACATCATTTGCTGGTAATCAGGCGATGTCTTTCCATGTTCGATTTCTGAAAACCTCTTCACATGGATCGACTTGTACATCGGGCGAAGATTGAACAAGTTTGAAGACCCTCGATCTAGTTTCATCCATCTAGGCTATGATATATTCAGGAAAATAAAGACATCAAATGTACTCCATAGTTGCAAAAATGATCATCCAAGCTAGGGATGATGGCTCTACCAGAATCACCGGTCTGCAACAACAGATGATTGTCTGTCCTACGTACATGAAAATGAAATTATAAAGCTAAGCATGGGAATGTACGCTTCAGATAGATCATGAAAATATTATGAAGATAATGTATTGTATTATATCTTATTACAGGTCACCTTCCAGTTCAAAAAACCTCGGATCCTCATGATAAAGCATTTCACCCGACATCATAAGATTTACGACCTCATGCTTTAGGGGGCAATTTTTATAGACATGTTTGGGAACTGCAACCCCATTTACATATGTCAATAAACCAAGGGATCTCAAACCACTAAAAGTGTTGTTTCAAACCCTAAAGGATCAAGGTCAATTGATTACATCATTTCCCAGAAGTTCTCCCTGAAAAACTACTTAGAACTGGTCAAAACTGGACCATACAGACTACTCCATGTCGAGGGTGTGATGCATCTCACATGTGACACACAAGGGGTGCGATGCATACTGAAAAGCCCTTCTGTAGGGTGCGATGAGCGAGAGCAGACAAATGACAGAGACAGTTTGCCAGGTGGAAACTCATAGAATCTTCTAGAAACTGCTCATATGACACTTTCCTCTCTAAATTCGCCCAAGGATGAGTAAGAGATCATGAAATCTCCAAGTGGAACCAAGAATTATCAGTAAAATGACACTAATAAAAAACCCAGAAGCTGACTCGCCCCGTTGCAAATATCTATATATGGATCTCTCATCCTAGAGATCCAGAGGCTAGAATTTTGTATTTTGTAAGGAAGTGCTGTTGGTTTCTCTGTGAAGCATTGTATTGTTGGGTGATCTAGCTTTTCATGAGGTGAAGAGGGCTTTCATGCTGGAGGATGGAATTGGTTCAACAGCTGGGTTGTAATCCTCTCTTCTACTTCTATCTATATCTATTTTAGTTTTCTCCATATGCTTGCTTATTTTGAATCTTGTATTTGTGTATGCATTTGTATGGTTAATGTACATCTGTTCTACATTGTTTATGGTATCATAGATCTCTATGCTTTGATGGTATTTTGCTGCTTTGACTCTATAGGTGTTCTTTGAAGCGGGACAAGTGAGAAAGGAGTGGCGAAGCTCTATCAAAGGAGAGAGGAAACAAGCAAGGAGCCAAGTGAAAGACTAAGGTTGGTTCTCTCCGTTTCTCTCTCATCTATCTCCCATAAAGGAAAACACAAATTACTTTGAATTATTTGTTTCTAAGATAGCTACCCGTCTTAGTGGGACTAACAGATCTGAATAGACACTAGTTTTCCCAGAAACAGTTATGATCCAGGAGAAACCCTGATCTTCACCTACAGGAATGAGAGCAACTGCCTAACTGACAACAAGCGCCAGAAGGGGGTTGACGCTGCTATTTTTGAGAAACTCACACTGATCGATGTGACTGCCAGAAAAATAAACATGGTGACCAAGGATTCAAGGAAAATAAAAATACAAATTTTCGAAGGCCAAAACCAGACTTGCCACTGCAAATTTCAGGCTCAAAGCAATAAACCAGGCAAAGCAGAGAACACTAAAGGGAAATGGTGATACTAGAAAAGTTCACACAAAACCATAAAATGAAAATGAATCAAACAGAAGGATTGGCTCCCCATTGGAGTTGCCAATTTGTGGTGCAGGTAAATTCTTAGTGTGGACACAAAAAATTCCTCTAGCCCGAGAGAGCGGGTATAGCCACAAATAAAAAATCTATGGAAATCTCCTTAAGCTAGAATCAACTAAGAGGGCCTACCTCTTAGAATACTATTCCGCTTGGTGATGATCCTGCTTCCTTACTCCAACTATCTTTCACTCCCTTCCTTCAAATACTTGAAACAAACAAACAAACAACAACAACAAACATCATAGCATACAATATTGTATTCAACCTACTTAACAGGTCAAGGAACATTAAGCCATAAATATGTAAGGTAACACTTCATGTAGAAAATAAATCAATAGTTGTATTCATATAAATTCAGAAAGAGATTACAACCAATGCCTTAACGTTGTTGGTCTCCTCCGATGTATCCAGGTTCCCACTCTTCTGCTAGAATCTCATGGATAACCCCAACAATGGAAGATTTAAGGCCTCTTCCCTTTAGTCTCAAACCAAACCAAACACACCATTCTCCCTCAAATATACACTAGAAATCTACAAGTTATAGATGTATTTCCGATCATTCAAACTCACTCCCAGAACTAGTTTAGCTTGGGAAAAGAGAGGTTTATATAGCTGTTGATGCCTCGAAAATCGCTGCAACAACATTGGGGGATAACCACCCGGTCCGGACCTTAAAAGCAGCTCCTTTTCCGTTTGGTGTGGTGGCTCCGACTGTTCAACTAGGTCCAGTTACCTTCTCCCTATTGCTATCGGTTTATAATGTATCTTTAACTACCAATAGACAGGGACATCAGATCACTTCTCCTTGTTGATCAGGCAAGAGAATGACCCTTAAGCTGATTTGGGCTCAGCCAAGCCACAACTAAAGTTTTGCCTCTTTGAGGAGAGGACTTAACAGAGTGTATAATTTACTCTAAATGCAAGCTTATTCTATGATGCAAGCAAAAGAAACTAATCTAAATCCTATCTTAATTAAGCAGATATAGATCTAACCCAACTAAGAGCAAGATAATTAAAATATTGGGATTTAAATATGTCTTGTTTATTATGAATATCAAGTTAATGAAGTAGTTCAATTAACTGATATTATGGTTACCAAAACACATTCTATTGAAACCTTAAAACTTGAAATAATAAACCAATAACATTCCAGGAAGTAGTTCACAAAAATG
>APFE031587150.1:84567-96920 GCA_000404065.3 Pinus taeda | reverse complement strand
GTGAAATTGTCTAAACTACAACCACTTGAAAATAAAATAAAAATAAACTACAGCGACTTCAAAAATTTTGGATTTTCGAGATTGATAATTGATTTAGACATCGGTGTGAATTTAAAATCTCGATAATTAATTATTTGGCTACATAACTAAAAACGGAAAAGTTAGTAAAAACACGCTATGGGTTAATATTTAAAATGAATGAGTTATTGAACTAATTTATTTACAAAATGCAATATTGTACATTTTATACATTTTTAACCCAGGCTAGATAAATAATGAGACTTCAAAGGAGTGCCATTTTCAAACCAGTTGACCAAATGAGGTGAAACAAGCGTCAATGAGAAGCTTACAAAAATCGATTCTAATAAAACAATCAAAACAAGAATCCAAAGAAAATGTAAAATTAACAAAAGCGTAGGGCAGTCTACTAAAATAAAAATCCAAAAATGTGCTTAGCCAAATTTTTTATAGAAAGGGTCCCCATTATTTGAGTTGAGCAAGTAAAAAATGGGGGGTTGTGTTTTTACCATAACAATAGCTTGGATGGATGGGAGATGGTTCCTCTCATCACGGGAGAAGGTCTTATCTCTTGATTTTGTTCCATCCTAATAGGGGAAAGGAGCCGAAATTGACTTCTTTGGCTCCATCCAGCCCAACCATCTACCAAACTTCCCCTACGAAGCTTCTAGAGCTGGAATCTTCAACTCCGTATTTAAAAAACTTTCCAAAAGAGGATTGATGTAACTGGAAAAAGGATCAGTTACTCTGTACGAAGCTAGTGCTAGTTCTAATCTCTTCAAATTAGCATGAGGAGGAAACTGTTCAGTAGCGTCGGTCTTGTAAACTGGGGTAAAAGGAAGATTCTTGGTAAATGATGCAAAGGGGAATTACTCTGCTCATGAAGAGGGACATACTGGGAGTTTCTTCATGATCGGAAAGCATGTAGGGTTCACTATAGAGGACCTCCAGGATTTTGGATGGGGAGTACAGGGACAGTGACAAAATGTTGTGTAATAGGCCTCTATTTTCTTCATTTTCCATTATTTTCCTTCATTTTCCTCCTCACATGCAACAAATGACATTTCTGTAGAATTTTCTCTACAAATCAGCTAGCTTACTGATATCATGTAGAAATTTCACCTGCAGATCAAACTGATATATGCAATGTACTAAAGCATAATACTAGATCTACATCTACCATAAACCTTGTAGAAGCTTAATTGAACATGAGAAACATCAAGCATGAACACATATAACTGATAAGAAGGAATTAATCACACATAACATAGAATATATCACTGGGGAAAGCACCAACATAAAACCCCAACACTGTATTATCAATCAAGTGGAAATCATCAACAACATACAAAAAGAATCAGCTCAAAAGCTATCCTGCTCTCTCTGTACTCTGATGATGAAGCTCATGGACTACCTAGCCCTGTATATAAAGGTCGCACCTCAGGTCCAAGCCCCTATTTCCTTCCCCATGCAAGGAATACTTACTATAAATATCCTAGCATCTAATAGTACATTGTCCCACATCTGATTTCAACTGGGTCTCTGACAGAACTGACACACATTGGTTATCCATGAGTGAATACACAATTATCTGAAAATAATAGTTGTCACATGCATGCAAGCATCAACAAACTATATCTCATTAATTTAACAACTTGTTAAATTAATCTAACTGAACTTGAATAAGTTAAACTAAGTCAACTAATCCTCTCAGTATAGAACTCATCCTTAATTCCTTAATTAGTGGAGCAAATCAAGGACACATTCCCTAATTAGTGGAGAAATAATTGCATGTTCTCACAAAGACTTCAAGCTTGCTTTTCCTTAACTAATTAACTCATGGAGAATTAATTAATAAATATTCCAAACTACTGGTAAGACCAAATTCAAATTTACTTCCTATAGATAGACCAGGGACTGCTATAAATAGGAAGGGACCCAAAAATGTTATTTTTAGAAGATGTTATTTTTAGTAGTTTCACCTCTCACCCAAGGTGGCCAAAATGCTCATTGGCCAAACTTCTATTTTTATAAGTGCTATTTTTCTTATTGCACACTTTTCAACACTTTCACCTCCTTTTTCTCCTAATTTCCATTTTCTCATAAATAATTGTGCCAAAAATACCATTTTTCCCTTCTAAAGCCTTAACCATTACCTTTGCTAGTTTCCTTAGCCATAAACAACCAAATGAACACCCCTAGGATGTCTTGCCAAACATTCAACTTGGAATAAGTGTCCCATCGACTGTGGTTATTGTTTTTAACTTTTATTACAAGGAATTTTCACCAGGGCTGTTACAATTTACCGAAGAAAAGAGAATGCAGTGAAAAAAGTTCAGTTCGCATGATTGACATGAAGATGGTCTCTCCTTGGTGAGGAACAATGCCTTGCGAGTCCTTGTAAAGCCAGTGGGTGGAGATGGTTTTCTTTGGATTCCCTTGATGGCGTGGGTGGAGGATTGTGTCCTTGGATTCTTGGAGGGAGGACCTCTGAAGCCTTTCTTCTTTTGATTCTTTAGTGGGTTCTGGATTCCCCAGAGTGGGTGGAACCATTGTGTTTATGGTGGAGAATTTCTTCTCTAGATTCCCTTGACACTCTTTGGGTGGAGGTAGTTGGCCTCGATATTCCCCGTGTGAAGTTCGGTGGAAAAGAAGCCTATGGATTCTTTGTGTGTTTTGGGTGGAGGTAGAAAGCCTTTAGATTCCCTATATTCATTGTTTGACTGCCATTAGGTAGCTGGAGGGTGGAGGAAATTGACCTCTGGATTCCCTGTATATTGTCTGACTACTAATTGGATGGTGGGTGGGGAAGGAGGTCCTTTGGATTCCCTGTTTCAGCTAGCAATTGGTGTTTCAATATTTTGAGGAAGACCCTCAGTGTCTGAAATCTGGCTTGGGGGTGACAACCATAAGTGAGCTTGACTGCAACTATGTATGGTTAGGTGTAGAGTCCTTGTCCAAAAGTCAATTTCCATAAAAATTACAAGATAAGTGCTCCTTCTGTATTTTCCTAACTGATAATGCATGTATGTGTTGCATTTGTAGATTGAAATGGTGCCTATATTTGTAATGAGCACGTGTTTGCATTTTTTGGACTGAAATGGTGCTTGTAAATGTCATGAACAGGAGCATAATGCATCTTTGGTTTGAACTACTATGTCTAATGAAATACACGACTGTGTTATTGCTAAGCATAAGGAATAATAGAATGTACAATGTTTAAAGGCATCAAAATGGTTCATAAGAACTAGATTTAAGCATGACATTATTTCATAAATGAATCGTTTCATTATATGTAAATTGGTTACATCAAAAACTATTTGTTTGACAACATTGTGTGTATATATATACACTAGTTACAAGCATATGAATCCATTCAGGTGGCATTGTGCTAACGATGAGGGAAGTATTTACTCTTTTAAGTGTAATAACTCTTAATCTTTACATGAGGGATTTCCATCCTTGCATTTTTAACAATATGCACCCTCGCCCTAGGGGCATTGATGTTGATGGTTGTGCATCATTGATAATAGACAAATGCCCTTGAAACCCTTGAGTGGTTCCATAAAGTTGCTTGTAGGCTTTGTTTGAAGCATGGAGTTCTTGGCGTGTAGCAGGAGAGGTGAAGGCCCTCTAGGAGTTCGTTGTAGGTCTGTAGCAGAGGATGACTGAAGGGTTAAAAGCATAGACATGCTTGGAATTCTCTATTCCCAAATGGGGAATAGTTGGAGGTTGATAACTCATTGGATTGGATTTAGCTTAAGCTTAGGAGGAGTAGCACATGTGTTTTAGTAAGATACCACAATCATTACTAAACGTTGGTGTAGATATTGATGATTGCAAACCCATCGTGGCTGAGCCATGGTCGAAGAGAGCAACGAAAGGTGATAGGAACATAAAGGGGATGAGCTCTGGTGGTAACCACCGATACCAAGATTGAGTGCATTGCTCAAGATCTGATAATTTTTCTCTATTCGAGCCATGACAAAGATCAAATGTGAGTAGTGTCACAGTAAAGGAGGGTGGAGACTTAAAATTATAATTTAACCAACTAACCTTATCCTTTAATCCGTTGGAACCATAGTCACGAAAGATTGGTATTGAAGTGCCTATATTTCCCCTCATCCCTATTGGATGAAGGGTGCGCGATGTGGCCTAGAGGAAATATCATGGAATCTTATCTTGTGTCACAAATGGATTGAGAAGGATGAGTGGGCACAAATCCAAATTGGCTCAAAGCTCAGAGGTGGAAAGCATTCCCATTACCCTGAGTGGAGCCCACCATATAGCTCAGCCCGTTAGCCAAAATCCCGTAAGTTTTACAAGGGGAACTATAGTGGGGCATGAGATGATGTGAGGCCAGATAGGTTGGCCTCCATGTAGGCTCGACTGTAATGGGATTGGTGTAGAGGGGAACCACATGCTAGTTCTTCCTAGTGGATTGACCTAGGAGTATTCGCAAGAGCACACAAAGAAGGAAGTGAGGTGAGTCAGTACAAGACACCATGGAAGTGCCACGATGGTGCACCAATTGAGAGAAAGAGTCATGCAATGGTATGGCCCACTAACCACATGGTTCAAAGGCCATACCCCAGAAGCATTGGTTAACAACATAAAGGAGTGGCAGGGATGATTAGGCACCAGGAAAGCTAGGCCTATCTCTCAGAGATGGAGGGCGCCCCCATTCGCTGGGAATGGAGCCCATAGGACAACTCTTCTTGCAAGTCATTACCTTGTAAGCTCAAAGGGAAAGCATGAAGGATAACATCAGAGTAGTAATTGTCAAGATGATGTGGCGTCGTAACCACTTGGGCCAATCAAAATAAATGACATGAGTAGGGATTGGCCCATAGTATCCACATGTCACGTAAGCCTTAAATCAGAGGTGCACAAAGGAGGGATTGAGAGAATGTTGGGATGAGTGTTGGGGTGAGTTGGCATGGGATGACACAGTGTTTCAACCTTGGACCAACCAAATGCCAAGGATGTGCAGAGGTGAGACCCACCAATCCACATAGACCTGGAGGTATCAACTTGAAGGTACAAAGGGTGGAAGGATAATATCTACCAAGAGGAAATATGCAGGATAATGTAAGTTGAGTCACGTTGAAAGAGCGTGCACCGACAGTCTTGTCATTAGTGGAGGGGTGGTCCCACTTGACAAGTCAGCCTGACGTAATGATCCCGGAAGTGCAAACAGGTGCAACAAATGAGGGCACTGGGACAAAAGAATCAGGGTGATGTGGCACAGGCAGAGGTGGTAGTAAAAACTAGAGTGAAGGTCTAATGGGAAGAGGAGGCCATACAACCCCACCATGGGTATAATCCTGGTAATGAGGCCTTGATGTTTAATAAAGGAGCACATCTAGGAATTTCTAGGATGGGGAAAATGGGATGACATGTCCTGTAGAGTCCTCTTGGAGACATAAGGAGAGATAGCGTGAACTCATTGATAAGACATGGTTATTTTGTGGTTGTCGGATTTAGTTGGGTGCAACGGGACCCATTGGGTATGGGAGAACGATACACACACACACACATGTGTTTAAATGTTAAAAAGGGGGCTCGATCCTCGAGCGTGATAACTATAATATATAAATATATATATATATATACGCAAGGTCAAGAGGCTTTGAGTATGAATTGATAAGCTTAGACGATTCATCCAAACCAAAGCATGAGAATTGATAAAGGACGATTTTTTTTTACTATCCCACTCCTCTAACTTTACTTGTGGAGTTGGGTAAGTGGGTAGCCACTCCACTATAAAGCAAGTCGGTTGGCATTGTTACAGGTGGTATCAGAGCATCCAGGTTCAACACTTGGATTGGATGGGCTCTATAATGAGCAACTAATGATTTTTAGAAATTAATTGAAGAAATTATTTAGGTGTTAAAATCTAGTTTACATAAATTACCTGCAGGCCAATTGGTATATTACCTCTTGATCTACTTAAAACAACAATAACTTAAATAACTGGCATGGTTGAAAAAATTAATAACTATAATAATTTGTGAGTTTTGCAAGTTTTTATGTTACAGTGATTGATTTGTTGCCTTGCTAATAACCATGCACTAATTTGTATTGTGCGTTGTAGATAGTTCATTACAACAACTCTGTAAGAGTAAGATCATGAGAATAATTTTACCGTTTGTTTATTAATTATGCACTAACGGTGGAATTGCATGTTGTATGATTAATGCATATTATTTATTAAATATGATTGGCATGCTAACATGGTTGTTTTGTCACAACATAGATAATCATGGAAGCTCCATGAATGCAATTTCATGCTTATAATTGTGTTTGTTAAATTATCACATGAAAATATAGCGGTGTGTGTGATTGACAACACATCACAAGCAACCTAAAATAGACATCAACAATGAGGACTAAAATGGTGGAGTACGGTTTTGACCAATCACAACATGGAAGTGATGAGGTTCTGGGTGATGAAGAAGAAAGATCAATTGACCAAGGGGGAGGGAGTCACTCTTCATATTGGATGCATACTTTTATAAGCCTAAGGGTCGATGTTAGAAGCTTCAAGGCAGATAATGAGATACTAATAGGAGCTTAAGAAATACAAGCTAAAATAAATGCATTCATCCTGCAAAGTCTCTCAGATCTACAGAGACAAATACAACCAGAGATGAGGGCTAGTCATATAGATAAAAAGAGCCTTAATGAGTCAGAGGAAAATACGAATGGGGAATATGGTAGCAGGCCCAAGAAGAGGCATAGGCTTGAAAGCGAGGATACTATGAAGGGAGATACTCCATTGAGTACCCCAAGAGGAGGAACCGACACATATGGACATCATACTAGCAGACCATCTAGTTCTTCTACTAAGAGGGATCATAATCACTCACATCATCATCATTCAAGAAGAAAGGAAAAGGATTACATGCCCGAGGAATTCAAGAAATTTAAGCCACCCACATTTGATGGGGAAATTTAGAAATAAGAGGATGCAGAAGGATGATTGTTGGGCATGAAGAAATTTTCAGAACCCATGATTATTCAGAAAATATGAAAGCAATAATTTCCACCTTCAACTTGAAGGGAAAAGAAAACATACAGTGGGAATATTTGAAGAATGTGAGAGGCATTGTTGAGAAGGAATTCACTTGGGCAGAATTTGAAAAGATCTTCAGAGAACAATATTTTTCTGAGTGCAATTATGATGGTAAGGCCGAAGATTTATATGAACTTAATATGGGGAAATTAACAAATGATGAATATGTCACCAGGTTCCTAGAGCTATTGAGGTATGTGCCATATTTCAAGGATGAAAATGCTAAGAAAAGTTTAGAAAAGAAGGAAGGTAAGCATCCAACTTTTGCAAAGCAATTTCACAAGAAGACTAATATTCATTGATTTCAGACTTCTGTGATCCATATTGTTATTGAGAATGTCTTTCAGATAAATCACATAATTAGTTATTGACCGACATTTCAAGCAATCTAATTGGTTCATCCTCAAGACAAAGATGAAAAAACAGATCTATCATTAGGTATAAATAATAGAGATGCATCATGTTCCAGAAATAAATGTTAGAAAATAATAATATATATATATTATATTATACTATATATATATATTATATAATATATAATATATAATATATTAGATAAAGTTTTAAAATGATGGTTAGGATAAGTTTGGTCCTAAATATTGGGAAATAAAAAATATTAAAATAAAGTTAGAAAAAGAAAGAGAACATAAGAGTAAATAAATTATATTAATAGTTGGATAAAGTCCGAGAAAAAATGAAATACATAAAATACTAAGAAAAATATATTATATCATATTACCATTAAATTTAAATATTTAAATATAGTAATTAAGAGACTAAATTAGATTAACAAGAAGGTCAATTAGGAAAACATTGGATACTAAAATTTCAGTTTTTATAATAATTTATACAGTTAATATAAGTAAAAAAGAAAAGAAACATAAACCATTGTAAGTACAAAATTATAAAAATTGAAAGATATGGTTTGGACGCAATGTAAAAATAATAATAATGAAAGAAGACAAAAAGAGTCCAAAGAGAAAAATAATAATTTTTAAAACTCCTTATTATTATATACTTTTTTTTTTGGTAGGTAAGCACCCACAGGGGATTTGAACCAGTGTTTTATCTATCACAAGGAGTGTCTTAACAGTACACCTATTCACTGTCAAATCCAAAGGTCCTGTGTCATTATAATAATATATCTTAATATCTTAAACATATAATAAAAAACAAATAATTGTTTATATTATTAATAGAAAAAAATTTTATCATTATATGTTAATTATATATAGAACATTATAAAGATAAGTTAAGACCTATAATATCCAAAGCAATCAAATAGATATTCTAGGTCTTAACTTGTCTGGGTGTAGTCTAACTTATAGATGAAATAGACTTTTTCACCTTAATCCTACAAAACAAATTGAAGAAAGAATGTGATTTTTTGTTGTTTAGAATGCATTTTTGAATGCATAAATGGATTCAACAGCTAAAAAAACCCCGAGACACTCGATTTCTGTAGATTAAACAAATTAAACTCAAGTTTTTAAAAATATCTACAGATTTTTATTAAAATTTACCAGAAAACATGTCATTTTGTTTGTAAATTAGATTACGTCAACTTATCTTTATAGTGTTAGACTCAAGACTTTTGTGATCCATAATGTAGATAAATGTCTTTTGGAATAATCACATCATTAGAATTTGATCGATGTTTTGAACCAACTAATGTGGTTCATCCTCAAGACAAGGTGAAAAAATCAATCGATCTTCATGAATAAATAACAAGGATGCATCATTTCCCAAAGTTAGCTGTTAAAAACTAGCCATTAGTGAATTAGTTAATAAGGTAAAAAATGTTAATTTTTTTGTTTTGTTTTTCGTTTTTGTTTTTTTGTGTAAGCTTGGCAACACTTTCTTTTTCTATTAATCATATATAGCCAGGTAACAAAAAATATGTATGGTGGCCTCAACTTGCCCTAGAGAAACCAGGTTTGTTGGCCACTAATTAACATCATATGCTGTCCAAAATTTAAATAGTTTGAGAATATCCATCCATGCTAAATATGATACTGTATCTACTATTTTTTTAATCCTTCTACTATCAAAGTAAATGCTATCCGACCAGATCATTATAGTAACAAAAAATTTACTTTTACCTAGTCTACTTTCAGCCATCTAATGACAATAAGAGTCGGGTCCTTAACACTCGACTCGAGCACTTCACTCTGCAGCAAGCTTTTAATTGTTTCTCCATTTGGCCAAAACAGATATTTTGATGATATTGTTGCATGTGCACAGCCTGAATCTCCCTTTGAATATCATTTAAACTTGACCCCTCTTGTTGTGTTTGCGGTGGCTCTTCCAGGTCCCTGTTTGTTATCATGACCATAGCCAACAGGTTCTTCATCGCCTTGTAAAGTTCGACGGTCTGTCTAAATAGTGTTTGTTAGCCTCGAGTATGTCCTAGATATATGAGCAAGGGATCCCATTCCTCCGTTGGAAGCAATTCAACCACTGTCGTGGTGTTTAGCTCTGCCTCCCATGTTGAAATAATGGCCTTACCATGTGCTGAAGTTGATCCAGGTGGATATTGGTGGCCACCCACCTATTCCACTTGGACCCCCACCATTGTTTCTTTTAGTTTTTTAGTTTCCTTATTTGTAGCACAATTTACTATTTTTTGCAGTTTTTCAGGTTGTGAACTTCCGAATTTGTTTTGAGACCCTAAACGATGTTTTTTGGGAAAACTGGGACCAGCATGTGTTTTACATTGATGTTGGTCATTCAAAATTTTTAGTCCTCGAATAGATATTTCTAACGAGGTATCGTTAACGTCAAACGAAGATCATATGCCAAAGTTACAAATCCGGGAAGTTGATGTACCAATTTACTCAAATGGGGCCCATAGTTTGGCACTTCATCTCCTAGGGTTAGGTTTTTGGATGTTTAGGTTTTTTCATTGTTTCTCAATAATAAATAGGCCTTTGAGCCTCATTTTAACACAATTCAGAGGCATGTAGTTGCCACATCTCTTCTCAGAGATAAGCTACCATCGCCCAAGCTAGTCTTATTTCCATTCTGTTTGTAAGCATATTTCAATATTTGATATTAATGAAATGAAGTGTTATTTATATTGCATCTTTGTATTTATGGTTATATTTGTAATTTGTTGTGTTTCTGTTTAAATCCATATCAGTGGTATCAGAGTGGTCTGCTCTTTCTTTGTTTTTGTTTACATGTCCCCAACGAGGTTGGGATATAAGGAGTTAGGGCTCGATCTGGTTGAACCTTTGCAAAATCAACCTCGCAAACCTTGATGACTGCCCATGGGGGAAGACAAGAAAGATGATGGAGCAAGAGACCTTATCGAAATATTGCTTGAGGAGGCCATCGAGAAACAAAGGAACGCGATGATGGATAACTTTTCCCAGATCCTTCAACGGTTTCCCACCGGCAGTGTATTCACATCCAAAGCCATTCTAGAGGCTCCACTCCTTTTAAGGTACAAGTAAAATTTGACATTCCCATATTTGAGGGCCAAATAGATGCAAACACCGTAGATAAATGGTTAAATCTGCTAGAAGGATATTTTTCTGTTCATGAAAGATTACTTTTACTCTTCTCAAAGCTGCCCCCCACATCAAGGACTAGTGGGAAACCTACTGTGAGCATAAGGATGAAATTACGACCTCACTGTTTCCAATTGCACCCACATGGAATTCATTCCGAGATGCCATCAAGGAGTAGTACTACCATTTCGGGGGCCATGAGGATAAATACATAAAGTGGACAACGCTACAGCAGGGAAGGGACCAAGATGTGCCAGAGTTTACAAATGTTTTTCATACCCTTCACACGAAGTTGGGTATCAAGGATTTTGAGAAACATTTGGTACTTAAGTACTGCAACTACCTACACAGGTACACCCAAGATGAGATGGAGTTCCTAGACATCTCCTTGCTCAATACGACGTACCGATATGCCGTCAAGATTGAGCAAAAGTTTAAATAGAAGAAGCGAGACTTTGGATATGCGAATCTAAAGCAAGGGAAAGGTGCCCCCAAACCACTAAACAAAGGACAAAGCCAAGGCGGGGCTGCCCAAGACAACCCTCCAAAGTCACAAGCAAAGAAAAACACCGCGAAGCCAAAGAAGAACACGGGAAAGTGGTGTGAGTTCCATAAGAGCTCCACTCACAACACAAGTGAGTGTCGAGCCAAGCAGTCACTGGTGGCTGAGTTGAAGGCTTCAGAATCAGATGCATGTTTCGACTTTGAGTTAGAACCTGACAAGGGAATGAAATAGGGAAGAAAATTATCGATGCGGAGCCCAATGCCACCATTTCCACCATAAATATCTAGAAGGAGGAACCCGAAGATCTAGAGGAGGAAGAGCACCTCTTCCACTCCCAGTTTTCATTAAAGGATTCCCCGCTATAGTTCATTATCGATAGTGGGAGCCAAAAGAACCTCCTTTTGTTAGAGGTCATGAAGGGGTTGGGCTTACCGACCATAGCACCCCCACAACAATACACCATCGGGTGGCTTCACCAAGGATGAGATCCTCACATGAGCCAACAGTAACACCTTCCATACAACATCAAGTCCTTCACGGATGAGGTATTATGTGACATTTCTCCCCTTGATGTTTATGATGTATTATTAAGCCAACCATACTTGTGGAAGCGACATATTATGTATGAGTCAAGGCCTTACACTGTTATTGTTACTTTGGGAAATAAGTTATACATGATACTGGAGGTAGTACTGCCTACCATCATCTCTTTGGTTACTACAAAGCAATGCAGTAAGCTCATTTCCAAAATCAGGAAATTTGTTTTCAGGATGATACACCCTCAGGGAAAGAAGAATATAGTGGCAACGACCTCCAAACAGGGCCCCTCCACACAACAACAATAGATGGACAATGTAGTGGAGGAGTACAAGGACAAATTCACCTCCCTTGTAGGGGTTCCTTTTTACTATCAGGTCAAGCACTCCATCGATCTGACTACAGCGGCATCATTTCCCAATGGACTAATCTATTGGTGCTCTATTCTAGAGAATGAAGAAATCAAGATACAGATTCAGGATTTGCTGCATAAAGGTCACATCCAATCGAGTTCATCGCCCTATGGGAGCTTTATCGTGTTGGTAAATAAGAAGGATGTGTAGGTTTTAACCTCGTACAAAAATTACCTGCATATGAATTCTAAAACACAAAAAATAAACAATGTGAGAGCATAACACATAAAACACATATACACAGAGATTTCCCTTGGATCCCAAAACTGGGACTACTAGCTTGATTT
>APFE031587150.1:62467-81692 GCA_000404065.3 Pinus taeda | reverse complement strand
TTCCTGTCATCGACCAAGAAGACATCACCACCATCATATTTCTCACACTCGTAGAACCACTCTCTATGGGGAGTGAAGTGAAAGGATGCACCTGAGTCAATCAACCATGCCTCGTGATCTACATGTGTACTTGAAGAAGCCAAGTACACATCCCCACCTTCATTTGAGGTGTTTTTTTCCTCTGCAGAAGGAGCATCATTATATCCCTTTCCTTCATCAGGAGCTTTAGATTTACAGTCCCTTTTGTAGTGCCCTTCCTTTCCGCATTTCCAGCACCCCCCCTTTACAAGTTTTCCAAGAGATTTAGATCTCCCTCTAGATTTAGACCTCCCACTCGATGACTTATTTTTTTTTGTCCTAGGACTGTTCTCATACAAACAAGGCATCACCATTCTAGCTCTCCATATTTTTCCGTCTCATCTCCTCCATTAGCAAGGATGAGACTATTTCATCAAACTAGAAGGCAATTGTATTGCTACCTATTGCAATAACCAGACTATCCCATGAATCTGGTAGAGAACACAACAAACTGATGCACTTATCTTCATCTTAATTTTGATATCAACAGACAATAACTGACTTACCATAATATTAAACGCATTTAGATGCTCTGTCACCTAGTTTCCATCTTTCATGCTCAGGTTATACAACTTTTCACGTAGGAAAAATTTATTGACTAGAGACTTATATTGGTACAAAGTCCCTAACTTGTCCCACAAAGCCTTCGTCGTAGTTTCCCCTGATACATTCAACAATACTGAATCTGAGACACACAATCATATTATGCTCTTTGCCTTCTGATCTAACTTCTTCCATTCTTCATCAGACACTCCCGTTGGTCTAGTATCTGGATCTACCGCGATCCACTGATTTTTATCCACCTACAGATCCTCCATCTTGAGTTTCCATAACTCAAAACTCTGACCATTAAATTTCTCGATCTCTATCTTTCCATAACTCGCCATTTTATTTCACCACCAAAATCGATCCTGTAGATCTCCCACTGAACAGGGTCTACTACAGGCCCGAGCGAAACCCCTCAGCAGCAAATGCGTCCCCTTGAAGCCAAAACAACTCTGATACGAAATGTAGGTTTTAACCCCGTACATAAATTACATGCATACAAATTCTAAAACACAGAATATAAACAATGCGAGAGCATAACACATAAAACACACATATATAGAGATTTCCCATGGATCCCAAAACTGGGACTACCAGCTTGATTTTTCATTATGTTCCTTTCAATGTTACAATACATATTTATACATGCCGAAGCATCCAATGCCATGGACCAAAAACCATCGCATCCAAAACCATGTGCAAAAAATCACACACAAACCATAGGTAGGTCCACCCAACCTAATATAGGGTCCAAAAACAAAAAATTTCGAGACGTTGCCCCGAACCCCATAGAGTGGGGTTACCTGCACACCTCAAACCCCCTGTGACTCCCCTCGCTACGTAATTGGCGCAATGAAGGGGGGGCTCCGCCCCCCTTTTAACCCCCTGGTTAACTATGTGGGCTAGTCATGGAAAGAATATAACACAACCCAAAATTCTCCCACTTGTTGTTTTCTTTCCATAGGGGCCACAAGAGAGCTTAGTCATTTATCCAACCCTGCAATGCCCATTGTTTCTCTATACCAAGAGAACTTTTCAAAGCTCACAGACTTTGTCAATGCATCTACAATATTCTTCAAAGCGTCCACCTTTACCAACAAAACCTTTTTGTCTTCTATCATATCCCTCACAAAGTGATACTGAACATCAATGTGCTTTGTCTTTGAATGATATGTATGGTTATTTTCCAAGAAAATTTCACTTTGGCTGTCACAGTCTATCCTTATAGCTCCCTGTACTAACCCCATACTTGAACACAATCTTTGCAACTTGCTTGCATGAGTGGCTGCCATGTATTCTGCCTCTGTAGTTGATAGTGCCACTACAAATTGTTTCTTACTCATCCAACTCACTTCACATCCAAATAGGTTAAATACATACCCACTTGTATATCTTCTCTGATCCAGATCTCCAGCCCAATCTACATCAACAAAGCCATGAATATCCAACACTATGTCCAATCCTGGTCTTCCTTGGTAGCACAAACCATAATCACTAGTGCGACGCAAATACCTGAAAACCCGCTTCACTACTGTCCAATGCTCCTTCCATGGTTTTGACATAAACCTGCTCAATACTCCCACCACATGTGTAATGTCTGGTCTAGTACAGACCATCACATACATTAGGCTACCGACTGCACTTGCATATGGAACACGGGACATGTCCCCTTCCTCTTCTTGTGTCTTGGGACACTGTTCAAAAGATAAATTTACACCTACAGGAATAGGAACCTTCACCGGTTTACTATCCTACATATTAACCCTCTGCAATATTGTCTCGACATACTTCCTCCGGTTTAACCAGAGCTTCCTCTTTACTCGATCTCTTTTAATTTTCATGCTCAAAATATAGTTTGCAGCACCAAGATCCTTCATGTCGAGTGTTGTATTTCTCTACCTTTCCTTTTGCATTTGTCTTCTTCTTGAATACCCATTTGCTGCCAATGCGTTTCCTTCCAGCCAGTAACTCCACTAGATCACAAGCCTCATTTTTGTGCAAAGATGCCATTTCATCAACCATGGCCTCTTTCCATATTTTTCAATCCTCTAAATCTACTGCTTCCTTCACAGTTTTGGGATCATCATCAGTAATCGATAAAGAAAAATTTGAACAAGAAGCATATGGACTTGATGAAGCCCCAAAAATTGGGTCTACAACAAGGGGGATAACTACCTGATCCGGACCTTGAAAGCAACTGTTTTTTAATTTGGAATAGTGGCTCCAACTGGGGGTGATGAGACCAGTTTCCTAATTTGTTTATGATGGTAAACTAAGGGGATGATGTTTTTCTCTTTTGAAAGGTTTATGGGGAGAATGCTTTATTCTAAATCTAATCTAACATGTGCAAATTTAATGAAAGAAAACATCTAATTTAAACTATCTCGGGAGTAATTCTTTGTTTATGCGATCTAAAATAATTTCCAATAGCAATTGGTAATAAAAATAATTTAATTACTACGAGAAAAGAATACGTTACAGATGATTGTTTCGTATAAGAAATTAGCCGAAACAATTATGATAAACACATCACATAATAAGTTATTCATACACTTGACATAAAAAGAATAGTTATCACCGTACACAAGTGCAAAAATGATAACTGAACATTCAGGTTTCCATATATAAACAACTGAAAATAATATATCACTTGGCCTATAACCAAAAAGTATTAAGAGATAAAAGTACCATTGATAATAGGTTCTGCTCATGAGCTTCAATGATATAGATTTATCTTCAAATAATTCAACATCTACTAAGAGTACAGAAGTGCATTTCAGTAGTAGACATTAAACTCAGATATAAATAAGTCTCGTTCCATTCATTTATCAAAACCTCCTCAGAGGGGAAAAATTGCATGTTCTAAAGAATTGTTTTTGACAAATTTCTGGACCCCTCTCTAAATGCGTGAGAGGGGTTTAAATACTACTCTAATGAGAACTAAAAATAGTTATTACAAAAATAGATGAGGAGGTTCAAAAAAACCATCCTCATTTTAAGAAAAATGAAATAATAATTAAACTAAAACTGAATCTATGCTAAATCATGTATATGTTCTTTTAAGTTGCAAATGTCCAAAATGGGCTTCAGGAGCATCGATTGGCTCTCTTCAGCCTTCAATCGACCTGCGAATATGGAATCGGTGAGCGCTGGTGCTATCTTCTCGGTGGAGGTTATGAGGCACTTCAAAGTCATACAAGTGTATGTGGTTTTACCAGATATTTCCAGTAAGTGTCCCAATTTAACTTGCTTATCTGCTTAATTGGCTCTGCGTTCTTTTCCGTCATTTGCTTCCACCTTGTTTGTAGCTGTTCTGCCTTTGGGAGAAATTATGGAGTGGTTTTTGATATTAAATTTGCCTTGTGCAAGTTTTCTTGATGCAGTTAATGATATTACTTGCTAATGTTGTTGCCTCCTCCATCGCATGCTCTACTTGCTTGAGTTGTGCATCCCATTTTTCAAATAGCATGTCTTTGTGGGATTCATCAATCCTGGGAATTTTTTCTCTTTTTCCTTCCTCCGATTTCTAATAATTCACAAGGTCGGAAACTTTCTTAAAAATTAAATCATAATCAAGTCGTAAGTCTATGACTTGATTTGTAATGTAGCTGCTTTTCTCGCAATGGGAATTCCATTGCGAGATTCTTTGGCAAAGCGTTTCTTCTTGTTGTAAGAGTTGGTCATTGAGGACAAGGGCTTCTGTGACGAATTCTTCAATTTTAGGGTCGTCCTTATGCAATTCTATTGTGGCCTATAACTGTTGTTCTTTATTTGCCAGATTGTTTTGATAACTCAAATGCATTTGCTAGAAGTCCTGTTGTAACTTTGCCAACTGTACTTCTGCTTCTCGGCTGATGCTGGCTTGCTGTATTTGTTGTTCCAAAAATAGGATTTTATCCTCCTTTTCTTTTAACAACGTTTGAACTTATGATGCTTTATCAATGGTTGCAGAAGCATATGCCCCTGCAATTTGAGGGAGACTAGTGAGATTTTATGTTGGATTGATGGTCGGGTCTTGCCAAAGAACATCTAAAGGTTCAACCTCTAGAGAAAGTATAGTATCTATTTTTCATTTATTTCTTTGTCTCTTGACAACAACCTTATGTTGCGGGCTATAAAATACATCCAGAGGGGGAATCTCCTTTATTTTCAGCACTATTCTGGATGTCGGAGCAACAGCAATATGCTCTGTCTCTTGAGTATTAATAACCTCTTCTATTATCATTTCCATGGTTGTCTCCCCTGGATTTATCAGTGGACCTACACTCTGTTCCTCGGTGTTGATTAGTTCATTAAAATTCTCCCACTCCTTTTCTAGGTCTACTATAATTGGACTTGTTGGCTTTGCAAGGGGAGCGGGAGTCTCGGCCTGTTTTGGGGATGAAACCTGATGATTAGGATTTTCTATAGACTGAGTTGTATCTTCAATTGACGCTTCATTTCTGGTGTGATCACTTTTTGACTACTTATTGGATTTTTCAGCTGATTCCCTTTCAGAGTTTGATTTATACTTCTTTTCTCTTGAACTTTCACTCATGCTAATACTGGGAGTGGGCTCCTTTATTGGTTCAAAATGCAATTTGTCCAATGGGACATTTTCCAATATATGTTCTCTATAATGGTTAAAATCTTGAAGCTTTGCTTGGTCAAACTAAATTTGTGCCATATGTAGAATCTCTCTGAGAGAGCTCTTCTGCCGAAAGACATCGTCAAAGATATCATCTTCTTTAGTAAACACTTTTATTTTGACCATGGTTGTAAAATTCTTGATAGTATCCAAGGGATCGTACTGCCTCCCTCAGAACTTTGTTAGTTGCAGACTTAGCATATTATCAACCTCTTTAAAATCGTGTCCCAAATCAAATAATGTGAAGGCCCTGCAAACCACAAGGAATTGAGGCCATATGGCCTTCTTCTTATCCTTGAGTTCTCTGCTCATTCCCCCAACACCACAAGTCTGGTAAGTTATCTCTCGGGCCATAAGTTTGTTGGGAACATACAAAGGAAGCACATGAGGAGAGGTAATTCTCTCAAATACCCTAATGTAGGTGAATAACTTCTCCCTGAACCACCTTCCCACAGGGAGAATGTCAATTTTAGATTCTGGGGAGAATCTTGGAGCATCTGTGTTATATAAAATTTTATGAATGGGAAGCATTATTCCATGACAAATTTTATATAAATGTGGGACGAAATTAGATTCCCACATTTCTTTTTGGTAGACTTGAATAGGTAAAGGGTTCTATACTGTCCATTTCCACCACATGATGGGAAAATCAGAGACGAAATGAATATCATCCATGACATAGGTAGCTAAAAAGAATGGAGGGTAAAACCTCTGAGCAGAACTTCTTTTAGTTCGATAATTCAAAATAGCAGAAGCTAAATTATCTGATAAAATTTGGGCCCAATCCATGATGGTGGCATTGGTGGTCGCATCCAGTAAAGGCAACCATTCTGATAAAAACTTATTTATATTTGGCTTCCAAAATAGCCTACATAACATTGCAACAGCAAAACAATAGGGAGAAGCGAGGGAGCCAGTGGCGTACATACCATTTTTTTCCTTCTTTAATGGTTCTTCCTTCGCGGACTAGCTCTTTGTGCAATCTGCCAAATCCTCGTTCTCTTTGGAAAATTTTTCCACAAATTGTTTGTTAAAACTGGCTTGGGATTCTGGTAGGTGATACATACGCCTTAAATTACTTGGGGTAAATGACCCCATGACCTCTTGGTTCCGCATCTTGAATTCCCTATCGAATATATTAGCGTAGTCTATAATCCATTTTACCATATCCGTGTAAGGGAGTATCTTTGGCCTTGCTGCAATACGGTGCAGAAATGAGCATGCAAGCTCTGTTAGTGATGTTTCTGATGACCCACATCCATAACTGTAACTATTACCTCCATAACTCTCGGGTTTTATTTTTCTAACAGTCGATACATACCTTCCCAAGTAGATATCCCTGCTTCCCTGGTACAAGTGGTGTCTGTGAATAACAGAGTCATCTCTGATTTTTCTGATGCAGGAGCTTTACCTTTCTTTCCCATTATGTTCTGCGTGTTGTTCTGCGTTCTTCTCTATGTACTGATCCTGAAAATAGTAAGCAGAGAATAGAGATACAGTAAGGATGATGGTGAATAATGAACAACAATAAGGTGACTGGAAAGCTTTTAATTTTTTTAAAATCATATCAAAGATATCACCTTACGTGAAATAACCCTTTAAACCAGATTTGATTTGATTTTAATAAATACCATCAATGGGCCTTAAGAAAACATTAATGCTCATAACTCTTGCATCGAACAACGTAAAGTAATATCATTGAACTCTGAGCCCTTAGATTTGCGATAAAGCAATTTTGCGATTTGCTTTGCAAGATCGCAGATCATGATGCAATTTGCGAGAGCTTTATCGCAATTCGCAACATTTGGGCATTTTGTATTAAGTGGTGTTGTGATTAATGGAATCTGCGATATGCAATAAGTTTGTAAGACTTGCGATCTCGAAATCTCGCATTTCAAAGAGTTTGTTAATAAAGGATGCCCGTCGTTACCCTTTTGCAATGCGATGCGATGCTTATCATTAAAAGATTAGGTATTAAAGCTTTTTGCTTAGTACTCAAGACTTTTCACTTACAAGGGTTTTCCTAGCTTTGTGGTTGTATTGCACTTTTTCATAAGGAGGCTTAGAAATTATAACATTTTTTTTTATGGACATGAAGCTTGAAAAGGAAGGAATTCATATTTTTTGGGAATTTTGCCATGATATCATGTTTTATTGAAAACAAAAAGACAATCTTAAGTGCTAAGTTTTGATTTTTAGAAGGGTTACCATTTATTAATGTTATTGCTAACACTAATAAAAAGGGGGTTTGTTGATGGTCACAACAATTGGAAATTCACTTGAAAGAACCAGTTATCTCTGATAGTTTTTTGAATTTTCTAAAATTTCTAAAATAAAAATGGTTTTGAAAAATCGAACTTTATTGCAGAAATATAAGGTACAAAGCACTATTTGCTAACAACAACATTTTGTTCCATCTATCTTAATTTGTATCCTCTTCTTCCTAAAGCTAGTCATTGTACTTACATCAGTCATTACTTGGTTTATAAAGATAAAAACAAAGACATTTGTAGATCAGTTTTAAGTGTACTCATTTGTCGTAGGTAGAGCCTCTGCTACCAGCATGTGTTCATAGCCTCGATAGGGTTACCTGTTACCCAACAATGATCTAGTATCCCACTTAAGAAGTATGCAATTCTCAAAGATAAATCCTCATCTACACTTATTGCTTTTTCTTTTCTTTTAATTCTCAAAGAACAATGTCTTGGTTTGGTGGCCAATTTTGACAGTTCCATTCACTTGATTTATAACTAACTGAACAAGATGGCACGTGATGAGACCCCTTGTCTTTTGATTGAAACAATCTCGAGTCATTACCCTGTTTTGGGATGCAGTTTGGCAATGTTAGCTAGTTATAATCTTTGTGATCATGATAAGTCGATTCTTGATGAGACCTCTTATTCTTTAAGTTTATAGTGCATAATTGGATTATTCTTTGAAACTTGCAATTCCCTAAAGTGGGGAGGAAGCCATTGGCTCCTTAAGAGTTCTTTTGGATGACAATTGTAAAGTTTTAGAAGTAGCTTTTCTATAGAGAATCTTTGTCTTATTATTGATGCTTTTCATGACTGATATAACGCAAATTCCTACTAAAGGTTGTTTTAAATCGGAACTTATAAAGTTGAAACAAAAGACAGGTAAAACCTTCAGAATTATATAGCACTTGACCGTATTTTTCAAAAATAAAGATTAATTTTCCTAATCATTTCCATTTATACAAGTGAAAAAACAAAATTGAAAAGAGACACTGATCTTTTTCATGGAAACCAAAAGGTAAACATTTTCAACTTGTTTTATTATCAACAAGAAAAAATAAACTAAAATTAATAATTTACAAAAATAGAAGAGGTCATTTTCTATGGAATGTATTTTTTAAGGATCTATCCATTAACAGGTAAAGACTTTCTTTTCCCTGCTAAGTCTTGTAACATAAAATTCGATGGACCTATGATTTCAACAATTTGGAATGGTCCAAGCCACATCCGTTGGAATTTAGTATGTTTGCCTTTCTCTCCGTGGGCTTTATCCCATTTCAATACTAAATCTCCGATTTGAAAATCTTTTCTGGACACCAAGTTTGAATCAAAAGAAGCCTTTACTAATGCTTGATGATGCGCATGGGTAATTTTGACTTGTTCTCGTTCCTCTTCTAACTTAAGGATCTGCAATTGTCTTAGTTGCAAGGATGAGGAAGGAGTTTCTTCGATGAACTGAACTAAGGCTAAAGAAGGAATAGCTAGGTGAATTGGGAGAACCACTTCTTTCCCATAAACTAAATTAAAGGGAGAAGTGCCAATAGAAGCTTTTTTAGTTATTCGATCTGCCCAAAGATCATACATCAAAGATTTGTGCCAATTTCTATGACTTTGATCAATAGTCCGTTTAATGATTCTGATCAAGTTTTTATTTGTTGATTCGGCCAAGCCATTCCCTTGCGGGTAATAATTGGCAAAATACTTAAGTTTAAAACCTTTTTAAGTGCAAATTCAATCATAGAATTACCAGAAAAATATGATGCATTATCAAACATTAGAGCAGAAGGTAAGCCAAACCTGGTAATTATGAATTGATCTATGAAATCGATGATATTTTTAGAGTTGGTTGTCTTGAGAGGAACCGCTTCTACCCACTTAATAAAATAATCGGTAGATATAATGATATACTTATGCTATTTAGAAGAGCGAGGAATGATTTCACCTATTATATCTAATCCCCATTGCTCAAAAGGTTGATCGATGTTGACAGGTTGTAATGGTAATGATGGTTTGCTTTGTCTTCCAGCCACAGTTTGACAAATCTGACATCTTCTTACATAGCTATGTGTATCCTTAAATAATTTTGGCTAGTAGTAGCCTACATGCAAGATTTTGTGTGTTATTGCATCTCCTACGTAATGTCCACCTGCTGGTCCATCATGAAGTTCCTGCAACACATTTTCAGCTTCAGATTTCTCAAGGCATCTAAGAAGAAAAGAATCATAATTCATCCTAAAGAGTACATCATTTACGATTTGATATTGCTTAGCTTTTAACCTAAGGGCTCTCTTCTTTGTATGATTCAAATGTGAAGGAGCATAGCCATTTTTTAGGTAAAACATGATACCAGCATATCTTGATTAAATATTGTTTAGGCTTACCTCATACATTTGTACCTCATGATCAAGGGATGGTATTTCTGATATATGCGATGCTCCAGCCAACATCCTGCAAAAACCTTGACCTTTTACAATATTTGTTGGCTTGATTTCAGCGTCATATTCTTGCAGGGCCATGACCCAATTCGCTCTCTTTTCACCCATGTCTTTCTATACCAAAAGGTTTCTTACTGCTGGAAATGGCACTATTATTTTTGTATGGGCCTTGAGAAGAAAGGGTCTAAAATGTTTGATTGCTTTGAAAACAGCATAAGCCTGTTTCTCAACATTGGAGTAATTTAATTTGGCTCCTTGCAAGTTTGAACTGAAAAAAGGAAATTGGGGCTTCTACTTTGTCTTGATTGGCTTGTGTGAGTATTGTAGCATGTGATTTCTCATAGGCAAATGTATACAAAATGAAGGGATCAGAAAAGTTTGGAGTCTCTAGAGATGGGGCATTTTTAATTGCTTGTTTAATCAGGTTGAACGCTTCATGTTCTGCCTGACCCCATTTGAAGAGAGAGTTTTTCTTGATCATTGCTTGGAGAGGTAACACAATTCTTGAAAGTCAAGGACAAATCTTTTAATGAAATTGATTTGAACAAGGAAGGATTGCATTGCTTTTTTGTTATTGGGTAAGGTTATTTTAGAAATCTATTTAATCCGATTTGGATCAATATGGATTCTAGATTTAGACACTATGAATCCGAGGAGCTTTCCTTCACTTAACGCAAAAAAAGGAATTTTTTTGGATTAAATGAGTTCCCATACTTTTGATAATGTTGAAATATCTGCTTTATATCTCTGAGGTGATTGCTACGCTTTTTAGAATACATTGTTATGTCATCTCAGTAAATCACCACTAACTTATTCACTAATTGTTTAAATGTAATATCCATGGCCCTTTGAAATGTGGCACCAACATTAATCAGTCCATATGGCATATTTTGATATGCATATGTGCCCCATTTGGTTCTGAATGTTGTCTTAAATTGATCATCTGGATGGACTAAAATCTGGTTATATCCTGAGAAGCCATCTAAAAAGGACATCAATTCAGATCCTCCAACTGATTGTAATATTTGTTTCATAGGTGGTAATGGAAAATTGTCCTTTTGAAAGGCTCTATTGAGATTTCTAAAGTCAATACAAATCCGAACGTCTCCGTTTTTATTTCTGACTGGTACCAGGTTGGAAACCCATCTAGAATGTCGAACATGAAAAATAATTTTGGCTTTCAATAATTTATTCACCTCAAACTTAATCTGGCTTTCCAGATTAGGATGGATTTTCCTCAGCTTCTGCTGGACTAGTTTCTCATCAGAGATCACTGGGATTGTATGTTGTATGATTGAAGTATCATAAGTTTTGAGGTCATCATAATCCAAAGTATAGAAATTTTTATACTGCTTCAAAAGTCGAATGAAGGCTAATTTTTCCTCTGGAGTAATACCAAAACCTAAGTTTATATTTTGCGGCTTTATGTCAGTCCCTAGATTCACTAATTCATATCTTAGAGTTGAACTCAAAGTTTTGAATTAGTGGACCTTTTGAATCTGTCTTTTAAATAATATAGGTCTTCTAATTTGACTACAGATTTAAGTATAGCATTATTGGTGCTTTCTTGTTGTAGCTGCTTGTCATGTTGATCCTCATCAATTATCTGATTATTGTAAGAGCCTTCTGAAGTCAGAAAACTTACAATATTAGGTTCATCATTAAAAACTCTCCAGTTGGTAACATTAACGGGGATGGAGGGTCTAAAGATCAATTCAATTGAGAATCTATCTAGACTATAGTCTTCTGAGGAAATGAGCTTGGAAGCTACATTAGCTAGAAGGCCAGCACTAGCATTTTGGAGCCTGGGAATGGATGAAATATTAAATTCTATAAAGTGTGCAGTCAGGTCTTGTACTAATGATTGATAATGCTTTAAATGACCTGATAGACAATGTATAGTATTTCGTACCTGCTTAATAACAATCTTAGAATCCCCAAAGACTTGTAGATATTTGATGTCAAGCCCAATTGCCTTGTATAACCCTTGAACTAGAGCTTCATATTCTGTAATATTATTTGTGAAATCGAACTTGAGTCTACAAGTTAGCATGGCCTTCTCTCCTTCTAGACTAATTAATATACAACCTGCTCCTGCTCCATCATTAGACTTAGAACTGTCAAAAAATAATTTCCAAAACAAAGATTTATTTATAGGCCTATCTACAAAACTAATGCATTTAGAAGTATCCATTTGAGAAAAAATTTCTACCTGAGATAAAACTGAATTTTCTAAGAAAGGTGAAGTATGAGCATTGAAATTCCCTAAGATCGAGTCAACAAAATAATTTCCAATTATATTATTGTTGTATGCTATACGTTCATTTTCTCCTTCTAACTCTGTTACTATATACTTTTGGTGTCTTTCCTGCTCAACCTTTATCTGATTCAGTTTACCATTATAAGGGAGCCACATGTGTGACTAGTCGATCGCGAAGTAACCATGAAGCTTTTCTGACCAATCCCTGCTAAGAATTAATCCATAGAACTCAGGAATATCAGCAACAAGAATATCAATGACTTGACATACCTTTGGATTTTATGAAAGCCTTATGGTCACTTGATTTAGTTTTCCAATGACTTCAACTTGAGACCGGTCTAGCTGCACTATGTGTACTGCGGAATTTTGAGGTTGGATGTTTAACTTTGCACAAATTGTCTTAGGCAAAATGTTAGATGAAGCACCAGGGTCAACCACATAGTTATACAATTTTTTATTGAAAACTTTGAAGTTAAGGAGGAATGGAGGAGTATGGGATTTTGACCTACCTCCAATTAAAGCAATGTCATTTGGATCAATTTTATTTGACATACCAGTGGGAGGTCTCCCCATTTCATGAGTAGCTTGTGAGATTACAGTGGTAGGAAGAGGTGCAACAGGTATTGCATGTAGCGCTTTCAAAAGTAGTTTCTATTGATGCTTTAATTTACTTAGCTCAAGAAAAGTAATATTGGTCCTAGTCTTCTTCATGTCTTAAACAATATTATACTCCATTTCGTTAGAAATGATAAAAATTTTAGATGGAGTTGTTGAATCGGATTGCACTGGGTTAGTCTAGATTGCTTTAGGTGATGATTTCTTACCTACGGCTTTATCTTTGGAAGTTGAGCTTGAGTTTTTTTGTTTAGAACTGGATTGTGGAGGATCAAGTTGATTTATGCTTCTTGTAGTGATTGGTAATGCATCTTGATCTTCTTCATCTGGAAGAATGAAGTCCCACATTCCTTATAGTTCAACACCCTCATCATCATCAGTATGTTCCTCATTCGAAGCTTCCTCTTCTTCTCCTTCTGATTCTGCATTTGTTATAGTGTTGGGAGGGTTTGGATTGGTTTAAGGATTCCTTCTGAAAGGCTTATAAGGTTTCTTGGAAGAGGTCTCTACCACTTGTTTCTTAATATCAATCATTTTGTTAGACATGGTTTTTAAAACTTTTTGTAATCCTTCCAAGTCAAATGGGTCCTTTGATTATTTTTTCTTAGGGTCATCTTTAAAAGCAACCTTTTTGGATTTTCTTTCATCAACAACGTTTTTCTTTTCTAAAGTTAAGATACGTTTTTCCACCGCTATTGCTTCTTTCATGTTTTCGGCCAATGTTGGCTTAGCGACCCTATCTACAAAGATTGCTATGTTTAAAGGTAAGGCAGATATGTACCATTCACTTCGAACTTCTTCACTAGGCTTGGATGTGGTAAGGATCTTATTTAAGAGTTCATTAAATCGCGAGTTGAAATATTTGATGGGTTCTCTTGATTTAGTTTTAAGATTTGAAGGTCATTGATTAATGTCATTGTAGACCTATCATCATCGAACTTTGTCAAGAACTGCTCTTGGAAATTATTCCAGCTACTAATGGATCTTGAAGGTAATGAAAAATACCATGACCTAACACCTCCTTGTAAGGTATACGGGAAAATCCTAACAATAATGTCTTCTTCAGTAACTCCATTTAAGTTTATGGACAACATAAAGTTGTTTATGTGTTCTTCTGCTAGTTTGCCTGCATCTGGGTTAAACTTTGGTAGCCACTTTTCAGGATGAGCTGGCAATTGATTCAAGGGTGCAGGGATTGCGACTGCCCCTGGATTGGCCCATGGCCTTGGTGGAGGATTCCTGCCATCGTTGAGATACTAATAGAGGAAAGTGCAGATGAAGTAAGTGGTTGGGAAGACGATACTGAAGTCCTAGTACCCTGTTGAACAACAATATGGAGTTGGGGGGTGGATGGTTTACTTTGCAATTGATTAGATGAAATGGATGATGATGATGAAAGAGTCTCACTATTAGACCCTTCCGGTGTCTTCCTTGCTCTTTTTCTTTTCGGCAGAGGGAATTCTATTGGTTCAATACCAAGCTTTTCACTCTGTAATATCCTAAGAGGGGGGGGAGGAATGTATTGTGAAGTCACACTGCCTTGAGATAACTCAAACTTCTATAGTGATATGGAAAATCCTTGAAGTTTATGAATTAAAGACTGAACTTCGGGAGGTTCAAGAGTGGATTTATCTGAGATGTTTAGGTCTTTAGCAGTGGTTGTTGTTTTCTCAACTTCTCGCTTAGAATTTGGAGATTTAGAATGCGATGGAGAAGTCAGGGGAGATGTTGAGGGTGATTTATTGTCAGAATGGGTTTTGCATTTAGGTTTTCTCACCATTCATAGTTCAGACCCTCCTTCTAGCGCCAAATATGTTGAAGCCCCGAAAATATGGTCTACAACAAGGGGGATAACCACCCAGCCCGGACCTTGAAAGAATATCCTTTTCCATTTGGAATAGTGGCTCCGACTGGGGGTGATGGGACCAGTTTCCCAATTTGTTTATGATGGTACACTAAGGGGATGATTTTTTTCTCTTTTGAAAGGTTTATGGGGAGAATGCTTTATTCTAAATCTAATCTAACATGTGCAATTTTATTCTAATGAAGGAAAACATCTAATTTAAACTATCCCGTGAGTAATGTTTTGTTTATACGATCTACAATAATTTCCAACAATAATTGGTAATAAAAATCATTCAATTACTACGAGAAAAGAATACGTTAAAGATGATTGTTTCATATAAGAAATTAGCCAAAACAATTATGATAAACACATCGCATAATAAGTCATTCATACACTTGACATAAAAAGAATAGTTATCACCGTACAAAAGTGCAAAAATGATAACTGAACATTCAGGTTTCCATATATAAATAACTGAAAGTAATATATCACTTGGCCTATAAGCAAAAAGTATTAAGAGATTGTTGGTACTATTTTATTGCCATTCTTTTCTTCTAAAAATCCATCATTTATCTATCATTTTCCTCCATAAAGCCCTCATAGTCCATTGAAATTGATTAATGAAGCATTATAAATTCTTATTTTACATTAAATTTAATTTATGGATTTTTATGTTAAAAATTGGAAATTTTCAACAAAATTACGGGATGTCATGACTTCCTGTAATTGGTTTATGTTGTGACACGTGGCATGGTAGGAAAATCAAAACAAAGGATAAGGACGTGATCTAGGATGTACATACATGGTGGAAAATTTATTCAACATTGAATCTGGAGCTCCTACGTACATGGTCAATGTTGGTCAAACCCTCCATTTTTGGTTGTAAAAGCAACAAAAATCTGAAGTTACCTAAATTGATTTTGTTTTGTTTTAGAAATCAGTTAGGATTAGAAAAAAACGAACCTAGCCTTTTTTATTGTAAAAGCAGAAACATCTGAAGCGATAATGCATGTACGTTTGGATGTAAATTGTAATAACTAGGAGGAATGCTAAAAAAAGAAAGGAGGAGATTAGACAAGAGCGGACTTAAGACTGTGTATTCCAAAACTCTGTTTTGCATGTAATCAATTTCCAGAACTTAATCATAGGCATCATTTCATCAATTATAGTGTTTATGTGTTAACGTTTTCATCACCTGAAGCTTTCTAAGTGTGCCATCGAAGCGTGGAAGGGCCCTACGTGAAGATTGGTACAGTTTCGTTTCATTTTCATGGTCATTAGCCTTCAGATCTGAATAGCTTTTGATGTAATTTCATTGCTTGTGAGTTTATTAATTCAATTAGAAGTTCTTGCGAGTGTTATTGTATGATTCATGGTGATAGCTTGAAAATTCAATTGCTAAATTATTGAACAAGATCTTGTAAAAGGTTTAATTGAACATTCAATTTCAAAGTATTTCTATGGACTCGGTTTTCATGAATTTGATTTTTAGTATGCTTAGTGTGTTACCTTGAAAGAGTTTTTGTGAATGATATCCTTGTAAGAAGATTGAAACTCAGACTAGTAACACTTTGTTTTCTTAGAACAGTTGATTAAATTAGGTGATATAAGTGTTTGAATTGTGAAAGGAAACATATCTCAATCTCTTGTAAAAGAGTGTTGTAACCTGTCACAGTAGACACTTATTTAGATAGATGAGATCCTTTTAGGTCCATAGATTTTAGACACGTGCCTCTAAGTTTACCTACCTTGGTTGACATTAAATTTAGTTTAATCTAGCACCCTGGACTGGTCACTACATTTTGGCGCCGTTGCAGGGGAGGCACAACTAGAGGATTTCTAAAAAAAATATAAAGTAAAATAAAATAAACAAAAACAAACAAAAACATAGATTTAATTTTTATTTATCATTTTAGAAGTCATGTTTGCTTATGTCTAGATCTAGAGATGATAAAGGTAGATTCATAAAAACCCCCCATCCAAAAACTAACCTACCGCTAGGAGCAGACCCTTTAGGAAAAATTGAACACACAACACTAGCTGAGAAAGTCACCATACAAAAATTAGAGGATAAACAGAAATCAGGGCAAAGACTCACACTAATTGAGAGACAAATCCTATTGGCACACGAATCACAGAAGAAACATCTCCCTGAATCCTCTATAAAAAGAGAAAGTAGTAAAATAACTCAACAATCTCTCTTTGAACCTACTGATTTTGAAAAAATTCAAGAAGGAGAAAAATCACTAGAACGACTTCTCTTTGAAACAAGTGACGCTGAACAAGGAATTAAATCAACAGAGGAATCTATCAAAATGGCTGAGCAAGGAGGAGGATCAGCAAGAAGACCCACTCCTGAACAACAAGATCAAAGGGAGGAGGAAGAGTCAACATTTAAATTTCCTATTCAAGAACCAGGAGAAAATCATGATGAGGAAATAAAAATGAAAAACATACCTCCATTTGCATTACCAAACTTTTATGGCCTGGCTTCAGAAGACCCAAATTCATTCTTGTTTGAGTTTGACATAGCATGTCGAACATATGGTTACACAGATGATGCCCATAGGCTTAGACTCTTCCCAGCAACATTAAAAGCATCAACATTAAGATGGTTCATGGGACTTGGTGAGTATGCAATAACTAATTGGGATGGCATGAGAAAAATATTCCTAAAGAAATACCAACCTTATTGCAGATCGAAAGATTCTAAAGATGATATCTTTAGGATGAATCAACAAGAGGATGAAAATTTAGAGGAGTATTTGGAACGATTTGTTTACAATTTACAAAAATCAAAACATAGAACCATGTCCCTTGATCTGATTCGAACAATATTTTTGAAGGGAATTCGAGAGGAATACCTAGATGATCTTAATTTGATGGGAAAAGGTGATATTTCCACTTTACCTTTCGAAGAAATTGCTGATTTATGTGAAAAGTATTCTAGGAGCAAAGCCAAAAATGGAAAAAGAACTATATCATCCAAAGCCACAAAATCTGCTTCAGCAAGTGTCACAAGGGCTGAAATAGGAAACCTGTTAGAAGAATTCAAAACAGATCTATTAAGTACCTTAGGAACTCAAAATGACACTCTGAAAGCCAAGAAAAGACAAGAAGCGGACGATCAATTAATGGCTGTCTTTTGTCCAAAATGCTGGAAGAAACATGCTTTGAAAGACTGCCCATTAGAAAACATTCAAGTTTGCGCCTTTTGTACTGAAAATCATGATATATTTCATTGCTCTAAAGTCAATATTTTGCAGAATTGTAATGTGGCAGCTAACACAGATATGGAGAATGTGTATTTCATGGGCGCAAAGAGACCATGGCAACCAAGACCTCCACCTCCAGGTATGTTTCCAAACCAGAATTTGCAATTTCCTGCAGAAGATCAGATGTATGCTCAGAATTCTTGGAATGTACCCATGCCATGGCAGCACCAAAATTACCCACAACAACAATGGAGACCATCTCAGCAATACTCTCAACAATATCAACCATATCCCTCAACCATAACCAAACCATATTTCTTCAGCCAATGATCAAACAATATCATCAGCCATATTCGCAATATCCTCAAACATATCAACAATATCCTCAGCAGCAAGTTGTTTATCAACCCAACACACTCACAAGCATTGCGGTGCGCCTCCACCAATAAATCCACCTCAAAGATTACAACTCCATCTAACCAACAACCTCCTAGACCCACTCAGATTCCTACTCAACCTGTACCAAATCCAAATAATAGAGCAGAGAGACCAACTTATAGTGTAGATGAGGGACCATCATATCCCACATTACCTTTACAAAATATCAATTTGAGGTCTGGTAAGGTACTTCAAAAAGAACCTCCAATAGCTGAAAAACAAGAAGAAAACGAAGAAAATGAAAATGAAACTCCAACTCAAAGGAAACAAAATGATGACATTAAAAATAAACAAATGCAACCGGTGCATCCAACACCTTTTCCAGAAATATTGGTCCAAACAAAACTTCCCATATCTATACCACAGTTTGATGTTTTAGATGAGCTAAAGAATGTCTATATAAAAATTCTACTACTACAAGCCATAAAAGACATTCCCATATATACTAAAGCAATCAAAGAACTATGCCTCAAGAAGCCTACTAGGAAAAGAGTTGATCCACAAACTATTCATGTCATTGGACATTTAGTTGGCCTTATGACAAACACCATTTCAATGGAAAAGTATGTTGATCCTGGTATTCCAAGAGTCACTACAATCATTAACAACATACATATTCCAAACACCTTAATTGACCTTGGGGCCGCAATAAATGTGATGAATCTTGAAACAATGAAAACACTACAGCTCACAAACTTGCAGCACACAACAATTGTTCTAGAACTCGCTGATAGGTCTAAAGTGATTCCTGAAGGGATTTTGGAGGACATAGTTGTTTCACTGACTCTTGGGAGTATCCAATGGACTTTTTAGTTCTTCAACCAAAATCTAATTTAGGAGGACACCCTATCATCCTTGGTAGACCATGGTTAGCAACTGCTGATGCATTCATAGGATGTAGATTGGGTAA
>APFE031587150.1:37645-62457 GCA_000404065.3 Pinus taeda | reverse complement strand
TTCATGTTATTGGACATTTAGCTGGCCTTATGAAAAACACCATTTCAATGGAAAAGTATGTTGATCCTGGTATTCCCATAGTCACTACAATCATTAACAACATACATATTCCAAACACCTTAATTGATCTTGGGGCTGCAATAAATGTGATGACTCTTGAAACAATGAAAACATTGCAGCGCATAAACTTGCAGCACACAACAATTGTTCTAGAACTAGCTGACAGGTCTAAAGTGATTCCTGAAGGGATTTTGGAGGACATAATTGTTTCACTGGACTCTTGGGAGTATCTAGTGGACTTTTTAGTTCTTCAGCCAAAATCTAATTTAGGAGGACACCCCATCATCCTTGGTAGACCTTGGTTAGCAACTGCTGATGCATTCATAGGATGTAGATTGGGTAATATGATTATTTCACGAGGAACTGAAAGAAAACAACTCACTCTTTACCCATCAGTGCAATCACCAGCAGTAGCACACAATTTATGGCTTGATGATAAATACAATGACAAGGAAGAAGTTCAATCTGTTTTCAACATCAATCAAATCTATGATTTTCAAGAACATAATAATGATGATTTGGTAGAATTGTTCCTTTCTCAACCTGATATTTATGAAGAATTAAGAAATGACCAATATCATGCTGCAGATGAACTTTTGGCACAGAATTTTCAGGAAACATGCACCATTCAATGCTTGCAAACAACATTTCAGAACATTTTTCCCATTCAATCTATCACTAACACACAGAGCAAGACCATAGAGATTAGTCCAGGAAAAACTTTGAATATTAGCACTCACCTAGATTCATCTCAGGAGGAAAAATTGATTCAATTATTGAGAAAATATCAGAAAGCATTTGCTTAGGATTACACCGATATGCACAGAATTCACCCTGAAACATGCACTCACCATATTTACACGGATAGTAATATCAAACCAGTTAGGCAACCGCAGAGAAGAATGAATCCCATGCTTCAGGATATCGTTAGAGATGAATAACAAAAACTATTGAAAGTCAATTTTATTTATCCTATCTCCGACAGTCAGTGGGTATCCCCATTGGTAGTAGTGCCCAAGAAAAATGGCAAGTGGAGGATTTATGTTGATTACATACAATTGAACAAAGCAACCCTCAAAGATTATTTCCCACTACCATTTATTGACCAAGTGCTAGACACATTAGCTGGGAAACCATCATTCTCTTTTCTTGATGGTTTCAGTGGCTATAATCAGATTAGGATAGCCTTAGAGGACTAGGACAAAACCACTTTTACTTGTCCCTGGGGCACTTATGCCTATAATGTTTTACCATTTGGACTTTGCAATGCTCCAGCTACATATCAGAGAGTTGTATTAGCTATTTTTGCTGATTTAGTTCATGACTGTGTTGAAGGTTACATGGATGATTTTTCACTGTATGGTAATTCATTTGAGCATGCATTAGAGAATCTTGAAAAAGTTTTGAAGAGATGTATTGAAGCTAATCTGTCCCTGAGCAATGAAAAGTGTTTTATGATGTTAAATGAAGGGATAGTATTAGGTCACTATATTTCTTCTCAAGGCATTAAAGTTGATCCATAAAAAATCCAGATCATTGTCAATTTGCCAATTCCAAAGACTCAAAAAGAGGTAAGAAGTTTTCTTGGGTATGCAAGCTATTACATAGGTTTATTGAACATTTTAGTAAAATAGCTTTACCTCTGTTTAAGCTTCTAGCAAAAGATACACCTTTCAACTGGAATGAGAATTTTCAGCAAGCTTTTGAAACACTCAAAGAAAAATTATCAACCACACCAGTCTTAAAAGGACCTAACTGGACCCTGCCATTTCACATCTTTACAGATGCATCTGATACTGCAGTAGGTGCCTCATTAGGCCAAAAAGAAGAGTCTTTCAATTATGCCATCTATTTCATTAGCAAAAATCTAACACCTGCAGAATTAAACTACATAGTCACTGGAAAAGAAATGCTTGCCATCATACATGCTTGGAATAAATTATGACATTATATAACTGGTTATGAGGTTTTTGTACATACTGACCAGTCTGCCATTAAGTATTTAATGAATAAACCAATCACTAATGGCAGAGTTACCAGATGGTCGTTATTATTACAGGAATTTAATATTACAGTGTTAGATAGACCAGGTAAGGAGAATCAGGTGGCAGATTTTCTTTCGAGACTGCAAAATTTAGGTGAGGTTGTTCCGGTTGAAGATTCTTTTCCAGATGAAAATTTATTTGCAATTTCAATCATGAATCCTTGGTATGCTGACTTAGCCAATTATTTGTCCACAGGAAAAACACCTCCATATTTTACTCCAAAGGAAAAGAAGAGGTTGATCAAACAAAGTGCTAGATATTCATGGGTTAACGGAGATTTATTTTACACCGGTTATGATATGATTATTAGACGATGTGTAAGAAATGATGAAATAATTGATATTTTAAAATCTTGCCATGATGAACCGTGTGGTGGGCATTTTGCAGCCAAAAGAACAACATTCAAGAAGTATGTGAAAAGTTGTGATAGCTGTCAAAGAATGGGCAAACCAACAGCTACAGATGAAATGCCACTTCAGCCTCAAGTACATTTAGAACCATTTGAAAAATGGGCTCTAGATTTTATAAGACCCATCAATCCAACTTCCAAAGGCAAAAAGTACATCCTAGTATGTACTGATTACGTGACAAAATGGGCTGAAGCAAAAGCACTAGTCCGAGCAACTGAACAAACAGTGGTAAACCTCCTTTTTGAAGAAATTTTTGTAAGGTATGGAGTACCAAGGGAGATAGTGATAGATCAAGATACTCAGTTTACTTCAAAGCTGGTCAAAGACATCACAGACAAATATAAAATCAAGCACGGGAAAAGAACACCTTACCATCCACAGGCCAATGGCCAGGTGGAATCAACAAATAAAACATTAGAAGGAATTATCACCAAGATAGTAGCAATGAACATAAAGAATTGGGAAGAGAAGCTCAAAGATGCACTCTGGGCTTACAAAATCACGTGGAAAAACACTACAGGATTTACACCATATTAGTTGGTGTATGGAAAAGAGGTAATGCTTCCTATTGAATTTCAAATACATACTTATAAGATGGCTGCAGATTTAGGAATTGATCTCAATGAAGCCCAACAAGAGAGAATTCAACAATTGAACCAATTAGATGAAATGAGGCAGCAAGTAGAGGAGACAACAATCCTCATGCAGAAACAAAGGAAGCAGTGGCATGATGCACACGTTAAAAGGAAATAGTTCAAAGAAGGAGACTAGGCTTTACTCTTTGACTCTAAATTCAGAGATCATAAAGCCAAATTTACCACACATTGGATGGGCCCATATGAAATAGTTCAAGTTTATGAAAATGGATCAATCAAGCTTACTACCATTGATGGAGAAGGCAACACCTTTCTTTTCAATGGCCATAGGTTGAAACTCTATCATAAGCCCATCAGCAAGGAGGATTTTCTTCAAACTGTATCTCAGCAAAGGGAGGTTGAGATATTGCAGCCTTCAGCTGTGATATCTCTACCTTAGTTCATTCCATTTCATTTAAAAATAAAATTACAATTAAAAACAAAATAACAAAAAAAAACAATAATAATGGTTTAGATGTGAAAACCAGACTCTGGCACACTCTAACCCAGAATTCTTACTAGAAAACCATTCATTTGGCTGGTAAGAATTCCTTATTCTATTTGTTTACTGTTTTGTTCATCGCTTCAATAATGACTTGAGGACAAGTCAAAGCTTTAGTGGGGGAGAAGCATCAGCATTTTGTTTTCCCTATCTCATCTCCTCATTTGTAAATCTTTAAAGAATTTGTTTCAGTACTTTAGTATTTCAATAAAAGAGTTGTTTTTGTTTTTGTTCTAATCAGAGGGACCTGTTCAAGCAATATGCAATGGGACCTGTTCAGAAGACTATGTTACCAGTACCAATGTTAGAGGGACCTGTTCAACAAATATCAGAGGGACCTGTTAAAGACTACATTCAAGATGCATCAGGCTACTTCAACAAAGTTTTCAAAGGTTGCTTATCACCAAGGCTACATCAACACCAAGGATCAAAGAAGCCGCACAAACATAGTTCTTCAGATTTCAGAGGGACCTGTTATATCCAATTTCATCTCAAAAGGGACCTGTTTTAGACAGTGAAGATCAATCATATTTAGACAATGAAGATCAGTCCTACCTGTGCATGCCAAATCAGCCATTGTCAACCAACAAGTGTAATGTATTGTTGTAATTTTTATTTTTAACATTTAAAATTCTTGAATTATTTTAGTGTTAAATATGATGATTATGATTGCTTGTTATCAATTTCAAAAACCCCTATACCCATCAACCTTGTAACATTCCTAATTACTCAACTCTGCTATCATTTCCCATCACACTTTAGCCTATTACCATATTCCTACTACAATTTTCAAATCTTTTCCTACACCACTCATCAAACCTTGTCATCGATCCATCATTTTTCAATCGGCCAAGTACCAACAAGTAATGGATAAGTCTGTTTCATTGGAAAGACAAGTGGTAAATCATTGGAAAGACAAGTGTTAAATGATTTCATTCATTTTTTAATGTTGGAGCTATAAAACAATTGTTTGACCCAAGTCGACTCATGCAACATATATTCGTTATCATCACTACAAAACTCTTTATATGTATATGGTGTTCTCATGATTGTACCTATGCAAACCAGTGCTACTCCTCTGTCTTTATGATGTGAATGCACTTCCAACTCTGCATTATCATTATAGTAATTGGGGAAAGGTCGGTTGTTAAGTTTCACTTTATAAAACTCTCAGTTCATAAAGTGCGTTACCATATTAGTGATTCAAACTCTGAGTTTTCAAAGAAGGTCGAGACAGCAGGCGCTACAAAGGGAGAGCATAGCAAACAAGCTTACCACGAGTTTCTACCTCCGCCCATAATCCGAGGACGTTAATCAGGTCACCGCCCAAGCAATTGAAGAAGGAGACCCTGAGAATCGAGGGCGTTAACAGGTCGGTTAAGTGGAGCGCAGAAAAGAGGTAACAAATTGAGAAACCCTTAATGAGTTGTTGGAGCATAAACAAAAGGGTTAGAACAGAAATTTATTTTTCAAAATGACCAATAGAGCAGAGCCTGAAACATTTGATAGTTCACAATATCATGATGATTGTGTCACAATTTTAAGGGAAAAGCATTGGTTATCTTTTCTAGAGAAATTCAATGGAAACAATGAAGAAGTGATAAAGCAGTTTGCATTCGCATTCAATGGAGGGAAAGCATTGATAGGAAACTTCTCTTTTAGAATTTCAGAGGATACCATAGCACAAACATTCGGAATCAGTCCAGAAGGGGAAAAATATTTCAAAACAAAACAATTTAAGGAAAAATCATGGACTCAGTTTATGTCTAGGTCAAGGGTTTCCTCTGTCAACTGGAAAAAGGGTGTCCCTAGAAGCTAGCTAATGCACCCATGGGATGAAATGGTATACATTATTCAGAAATTTGTTACATGTGAAAGGCGTTACAGCATAGTATACCTATATCACATCAAACTCTTGTTGCACTTAAAAGGCCAATGCACCATCAGTCTGCCCTATTTCCTCTTACAAAGTTTGACTAAAATGTTAAAAACCATTCAGAAACAAAAGGGTAATGAAGATAAGAGTTTGTATCATTTTGGGTTGATTAAAATTCTAATTGAATTTGAGTTGCAAAGGAGGGGAAAAACATGGAAAGAATTTTTGATTGCTAATCAAATTAAAGATGGAGAATATGAACAGGAACAACAAGAGCGCACAGAGTTTATGCTTGATATTGATGAGGAAATCCCTGAGCGCAAGTCAAGCAATGTTCCTCCACACAGCAGTAGTGTAAGGACAAGAAGGATGAGGCAAGAAACTGCCAAGAAAGTTGAACAAGACAAAATATTCACTACTTATACTAGAAGATCAAGGAGAATACAAAAGAACCAAACACAAGATGATCAACCAGAGTCAAATGCAAATGCACCAATGGAAATTGAAAGCAGTGCTCATTCACAGCCAGAACAGGAAGTAGAAATGGAAGTCGAGAGTAACAAGGGAACAAAGAAAGAGCCAGCACTTGCAAACAAGAAACAGAGAAGGTTAGAGAAACAAATTGAAGAGCTAAAAGAGGAATTGATGGAAGAAAACATGTTAGAGAAGGTAATCAAGAAGGAGAATGAAATGTTGAGAGCTCAAAGCAAGAAAACTCAGCAGAAAAATAAGAAACTGAAGGAGCAAATCAAAGAACTTAAGAATGAACAGACCGAAATGTGCAAATGGGCGACAAAATGGTACACTCAGAAGAAATCTCTCAAAGAAAAAATACAAGAATATGAAACATGAGCTCCACATTCAGAAGAATATAGATGCATTGCTACAAGCGGCAGAGGCACAAGCAAGAACAAAATATAAAGGGAGCACATCAGGATTAGCATGAGGACATGCTAAATCATTGAACTTGGGGGAGATGTTGGTACCATTTCATTGCCATCCTTTTCTTCTAGAAATCCATCATTTGTCTATCATTTTCTCCCATAAACCCCTCATAGTCCATTGAAATTGATTAATCAAAGCATTATAGTTGTTATTTTACATTAAATTTAATTTTCTAAATTTTTATGTTAAAAATTAGAAATTTTCAACAAAATTACGGGATGTCATGACTTCCTGTAATTGGTTTATGTTGTGACACTTGGCATGGCAGGAAAACCAAAACAGAGGATAGGGACGTGATCTAGGATGTACATACATGGTGAAAGATCTATTCAACAATGAATCTAAAGTTACTGGATACATGGTCAATGCTGGTCAAACCCAGCCTTTTTGGTCATAAAAGCAGCAAAAAGCCAGAGTTACCTAAACTGATTTCATTTTGTTTTGGAAATCAGTTAAGATTAGAAAAAAATAGAAATCGCCTTTTTTTATTATAAAAGAAGAAACATCTGCATGATAATGTATGTACATTTGATTATAGACTGGAAGGAAAGTTAGTGAACAAGGGATAGTAGACAAGCAGATTAAAAGACCGCGTATTGTATTTTCCACAATGTTGTTCTTGCATGTAATTTGATTTCTAGAACTTAATTACATGCATCGTTTCACCATTACAATGCTTATGCGTTAACGTTTTCATCATCTGAAGTTTCCTAAGTATGCCATTGAAGCGTGGAAGGGCCCTACGTGGAGATTGGTATACTTTTTTTTTCATTTCCATAGTGTTTAACCTTCATATCTGAATATCATTGAATAACGTTTGATGTTATTTTCTTGCCTGTGAGTTTATTAATTCCATTAGAAGTTTTTGCAAGTATTATTGTATGATTCAGGTGATAGCTTGAAAATTCAATTGCTAGATTATTGAACAAGATCTTGTAAAAGATTTAATCGACCATTGAATTTCGAAGTATCTCTGCGGACTCTGTTTTCATGCATTTGAGTTTTAGTGTGCTTAAAAGAGTTTTTTGGTTTTCATGAATGCTTAGTGTGTTAGCTGGAAAGAGATTTTGTGAATGATATCCTTGTAAGAGGGTTGAAAACTCAGATTAGTAACACGTTGTTTCTTTAGAATAGTTAATTAAATTAGATGATCTGAGTGTTTAAAGTGTGAAAGGAAACATATTTCAATCTCCTGTAAAGGAGTGTTGTAGCCTGTCACAGTAGACACTTAGTTAGGTAGATGAGATCCTTTTAGGTCTATATACTTTAGACACGTGCCTCTAAGTTTACCTACCTTGGTTGACATTAAATTTAGTCTAATCTAGCACCCTAGATTGGCCACTACACATGTCAAAGGGAATATCACTATCCCTGCTAAGTGTTGAATTTTCTAAGTCTATCCGTTAGAAAATTAATTTGTATTATGTTGGTTTATTTCTTCTAATTGTTTAAATTTGAACAAGTTATTTAATACATTTAAATACCGAAATAACCACAATATAGTCACAACATCTACAGATCAACAACTGAAAGAAAACAAGCACACAAGTGACACCATTATTTTTGGACAAATGTCCCTAGAAAAACCCAATGCGGGAAAACCGGTGTAGCTATTCTGAGGGTATATTATTGTGCAGTATTTCCTTGAGTACAATTGGGTGCCTAACCAGCTCACCCAACAAATAAAAAAATACACAGCAGCAATACCTTTATACTTGGAAATAGGTATTTAGAAAACCTATCCCACAAAACCCTCTTCGGTGACTCTAAAGCTCAGCGCTAGCCCTTTTGGCCTCTGCATTAGTCTCCTACTGACCTGTGTCAGCCCCAGGACCCTCTGCGTCAGCCCTCTGAGGCATTGCACAGCCTCTGGGACCCTTTACGTCACTCCAGCAGCCTCTGCATGGATGACGCAGTCCCTCTGGCCTTTGCGCTATCTCTGTTGGGCTATGTGTGGCCTGAACTGGTTGCCACTCTCGCTCTCTCTGCTTCTACGCTGGTCTCTCAGTAATGTATCTGCTTCTTTGTCTCGTACTCACTACCCCTCATTGTTGATCACTAATTCAACTTTGCTTGGCAACCCCGCTCTAGCAAAATGAATGACTAATCACTCTGGTGTATCTTACAATTGACCCTCAAGCTTCCCCTTATACTTTTCTCGTTGGTCCTTCAACGGCCGAGATTAAATCTCTAATCAATGGATAAGATTATATTTGGCTTGATCCGTGACTTTTGGAACCTTCTAACCCAGTTTTATATTAATACCCATTAATATTTTATTTTTCCTAAGTTTAGACTTAGGAACTCCATTACAAATATTAATTATTTTAATATCTCCCAAATCGGGTACCCTCTCCACTAATTTTCATGGCTAGATCACATACGATGCTACCCCAAATAAACACTCCCTCTTAGCGAGGATTATGCTCTAGTAATACTTCTCACTGTGTATCACTCTAATTATTTGGCACCGGTACATGTGTTGATGCTAGACCTCCCCACCCAACATCCTCTGCACTGCTGCATCCTGTACTACTGCCCATGGCCCGGCCACTACCATTGTTGCATCTGTATGACAGCTCCCTCTACATCCGTGTTGCTGCTGATCCATACTCCCAACATTGCATCTGCACTGCATCCCCCTCTCATCATGCTACATCGTGCTACTGCATATTGCTATTGCACTGCAACTCAGTTACTGAGAAGTAAGTACCTGGTCCACCCAACTTCTGACATCCTTGTTAGGCTAGAAACACTCCCGATGATGAAGCTGCCTCTGCCACTAACAAGTGCTCCCTCTACTGACCTTTGCACTGCTGCAACAACTCCCTGCATGCCGCACCATTGCAACCCTCTCTGTGCCATCCTGCACCATTGCAACACTCTCGTGCCTCTCACATTGTTGCAACCTGCTAGCCTCGCACTGTTTGGGGACTCCTGCACTCTCGCACTCTCTATTGGTTCATTCGCATCTGTCTCTACCCACACCCACCAATCCTACTACTCTCTCTTCGGGGCTCCCATAGCAAGTTATAATCCAAGAGTTTGGGTACCTCAAGGATCCCGCCCCTCATCATTGTAGTCATCCTGACTACAGCTCGATGTCTCCCCACTTCTTCTCTAGTGGCACATGAGAACTCATGGCACAATCATCATCCTCCTCAACTTCTTTCTCTGCCTTCACTGGCACTGCCTTAGAGTCAGAAGCCTCTCCCTTACTCTTCTTCCTCGGACACTAGTTCACATAGTGACCCAGTTCCCCACAATGGAAGCACTTGACCTTGGAGAGGTCCTTCTTCTTCCTCTTCTCCTACTTTCCTGCAAATGCTAGAGCTACATCCTCTTCCTCTTTTTTCTTGATCTGGACTCCTTTGTTGCTACCTCCCGTCTTGGTTAGCTGCCTGATCTCCTCTTGACAAAGAGTTGCTCACAGTTCTTCCTGATCTAGAAGACTCGCCCTGCCTAGTATGCTCTGGACAAATATCTCCCACTCCTCGAAGACTGTGTGAAGTGTGGTCCTTACCATCAACTCTTGATCCGGCATGGCCCCTATGGAAGTTAGTTGGTCCCAAATCTCCTGTAAACTACTAAGGAAGTGATCTATCTACTCTCCCTTCTGCATCTGGTATGACCTTATCTGATTCTCAAGGAGCATCTTCCTCTGCACGGAAGTATGCTGGTACAATGTCTTCAAGGTGTCCCACATCTCCTTTGCCATTTCCTTCTTAGTAATATGTTGGACCACATGATCCTTGACCCCATCAAGGATTATGCATTTTTCCTTGGCCATTGCCTCCTTGTACCTTTCATTAGCTACTGAATCAACTGGGATAGCCATTACTCTCAAGGCAAAGCCCTTGATACAATGTCTATCTAGAATGGACAATATTCTGGCCTTCCAAACCACAAAGTTGGATGCTCTGTCCAGCCTGCCTTGATCTCTCAGCCCATTCACAACCATCTCGTTGCTCTTTTATCGACTCCTCTGAGTCTCTCTACTTCCATCCTGGAAGTCCTCTGTTCAACTCCTGCTTAGTCTCTCTACTTCCCGTCTGGAAGTTCTTGGTTCGACTCCTGCTGAGTCTCTCTACTTCCCATCTAAAAGTTTTCTTCTGGACTCCCTCTAAGTCTCAAGTTCCCTACTGGAAATCCTTCTGCCAATGTCAAGTTGCCCCTCTCTGATCGCCTGTGCAATCGCATCACTGATCCAAATTCCTTGGCTAGAAATCTGCCTCGGCAGGAACTCCCTCTACCTTAGTATTTCCTTGTTAGGTATTGTTCTAACCATAGTACCCAACCATCTTTGCTCTCACAAACTGCCCACAGCTTCCTTTGCCCCAGAAAATAAAGGACTGAGCCTCTACGCTCTGCACAATCCTGGCATCGGAAAAAAATCTCCCTCATCCAATTGCGTTAGCCCTCTTGGCCTCTGTGTGGCTCTGCGTGAGCCTCTCTCTACCATCCTCAGCCTCTGCGCTGACCTTTCTCTGGCACTGACTGATGGCGCAGTCCCTCTGCGTCAACCCTTCCTCTATCACTTTCTGCAAGTATCAACTCTATCACTCGAGACAGTTGAATCTATCGCAAATGCTCTGCTTAGCTAATGCCTTCAGCTTTCTTATGATCTGCAACCACGCTTTGATACCATGTTGAATTTTCAAAGTCTATCCATTAGAAAATTAATCTATATTCTGCTGGTTTATTTCTTCTACTTGTTTAAATTCAAATAAGTTATATAATACATTTTTATACCGAAATAAACACAGTACAATCACAACATCTATAGATCAACAACTGAAATAAAACAAGCACACAAGTGACACCATTATTTTTGGACAAATGTCCCCGAAAAAAACCCAATGTGGGAAAACCGGTGCAGCTATTCTAACGGTATATTATTATGAAATATTTCCTTGAGTACAAATGGATGCCTAGACAACTCACCCGACAGAGAAAAAAATACACGGCAGCAATACCTCTATATTCGGAAATAGGTATTCAGAAAACCTGTCCCATGAAACCCTCTCCGGCGAATCTCAAGCTCAGTGCTAGCCCTTATGGCCTCTGCATCAGCCTCCGGGTGACCTGTGTCATCCCAGGACCATCTGCGTCAACCCTCTAAGGCACTGCGCAGCCTCTGGGACCCTCTGTGTCACTCTAGCAACATCTGCATGGATGACACAATCCCTTTGGCCTATGTGCTGTCTCTGTGGGCTCTGCATGGCTTGAACTGGATACTGCTCTCATTCTCTCTGCTTCTGTGCTGGTCTCTTGGTACTGTATCTGCCTCTCTGTCTCGTACTCACTGCCCCTCATTGTTGATCACTGATTCAACTTTGCTTAGCAACCTCACTCTAGCAAAATGAATGACTGATCACTCTGGTGTATCTTCCAACTGACCCTCAAGCCTCCTCTTATACTTTTCTCGTTGGTCCTTCAATAGCCGAGATTAAATATCTAATCAATGGATAAGATTAGATTTGGCTTGATCCATGACTTTTGGAACCTTCTAACCCAGTTTTATATTAATACCCATTAATATTTTATTTTTCCTAAGTTTAGACTTAGGAGCTCCATTAAAAATATTAATTATTTTAGTATCTCCCAAACTAGGTACAATCTGTCAAAAAAAAATTTGGGTCTTGGAGATCTCATGTGCTTTAGCCTCTCCACCAATTTTCATGGCTAGAGCACATTCGATGCTACCCCAAATCAACACTAAGGAACAAAATCAAGCCTTAGCCAAGTACAATAAGGATGAGACAAGAGCTCAAAGGATTCTGATAGAATCAATCAAAGACTCTCTCATTCCCTATGTCTCCAAATTTGAGACATCGAAAGAAATTTATGATAAGCTAGTAGAACTATTCTCGGTCTCCACCACCAAAGAAGTAATATCTCTGAGGAATGAATTATATAAGATGAAAATAACAAAGGAAGGAATAGCTCCCTACTTCATGAAAATCTCTGGAATGAGAGATCAACTTCAAGAGCTTGGGGAAGTCATGTCTGACAGAGAGATGACTTCCCCAAGAAGGAAGCAACCACTCTCAGTGAAATGTGGTCTCTCTGCAGGACAGAGGAAACCAAACTCAAAGCAAAAGAAGATGTAGGATCAAAGGAGCAAGCATTTTCTACCATGGCCAAGAGAAAGGGGAAATTTGGAAAATTTAGTCCACGAAGAACAAATAACAAAGACAGATCCAAAATCCAATGTTTTGGATGCCAGGAATATGGACACTACAAAAGGAATTGTCCTAAGCTTAAGAAGGAAAACAACAAAAGAAAGAGGGAATAAGCTCATATGACTCAAGAGGTGAAAGAAGAAGAAAATAAGAAAAAGAAGGAAGATCCTCTGGATCTCTACTATGACTAGGTCAAACTATTTATTTCAAGTCTTCTTTCAAAAGTTTTGAGTAGGATAGGAGCATGTAGGAATAAAATAAAATTGCATGACTAGAAACATCTTCTAGAATCTAGAAGCATGATGTACATAGAGTTCTAGATACTCATGAAGACGTAGCATTTATAATAAGAATAAAAATGCATGGGTCAAAATATATTCTAGACTATATAAATAGCTCAAGATATTCATATAGAAGGGGCATACCTAGTGTAGGACCTCATCCATGATAAAAGAACTTTGATAAGCTAGTATAGCTATTCTCGGTCTCCGCCACCGAAGAAGTAATATCTCCGAGGAATGAATTATATAAGATGAATATAACTAAGGAAGGAATAGCTCCCTACTTCATGAAAATCTCTGAAATGAGAGATCAACTTCAAGAGCTTGGGGAAGTCATGTTTAACAAAGAGATGACTTCCCCAAGAATAAAGCAAGCACTCTTAGTGAAATGTGGTCTCTGTGAAGGATAGAGGAAACCAGACTCAAAGCAAAAGAAGATGTGGGATCAAAGGAGCAAGCATTTTCTACCATGGCCAACAGAAAGGGGAAATTTGGCAAGTTTGGTCCACGAAGAACAAATAACAAAGACATTCCCAAAATCCAATGATTTGGATGCCAGGAATATGGACAGTACAAAAGGAATTGTCTTAAGCTTAAGAAGGACAACAACAACAAAATAAAGAGGGAATAAGCTCACATGACTCAAGAGGTGAAAGAAGAAGAAAAGAAGAAAAAAAGGAAGATCCTCCGGATCTCTACTATGACTAGGTCAAACTATTTATTTCAATTCTTCTTTCAAAAGTTTTGAGTAGGATAGGAGCATGTAGGAATAAAATAAAATTGCATGACAGAAACATCTTCTAGAATCTAGAAGCATGATGTACATATAGTTCTAGATACTCATGAAGATGTAGCATTTATAATAAGAATAAAAATGCATGGGTCAAAATATCTTCTAGAATATATAAGCATGGTAGATATAGCTCAAGATATTCATATAGAAGGGGAATACCTAGTGTAGGACCTTATCCATGATAAAATAAGATTGATAAGCTAGTATAGCTATTCTCGGTCTCCACCACCAGAGAAGTAATATCTCTGAGGAATGAATTATATAAGATGAATATAACAAAGGAAGGAATATCTCCCTACTTCGTGAAAATATTTGAAATGAGAGATCAACTTCAAGAGCTTGGGGAATTCATGTCTGACAGAGAGATGAAAACTGTAGTACTCAATGCTCTACCTAAGGATTTGGGAAACTTCACATCAAGTATATATGCCAAGAAGGAAGCAACCACTCTCAGTGAAATGTGGTCTCTTTGTAGGACAGAGGAAACCAGACTCAAAGCAAAAGAAGATGTAGGATCAAAGGAGCAAGCATTTTCTACCATGGCCAAGAGAAAGGGGAAATTTGGAAAATTTGGTCCACGAAGAACAAATAACAAAGACATATCCAAAATCCAATGTTTTGGATGCCAGGAATATGGACAGTACAAAAGGAATTGTCCTAAACTTAAGAAGGACAACAACAAAAGAAAGAGGGAATAAGCTCACATGACTCAAGAGGTGAAAGAAGAAGAAAATAAGAAAAATAAGGAAGATCCTCTGGATCTCTACTATGACTAGGTCAAACTATTTATTTCAAGTCTTCTTTCAAAAGTTTTGAGTAGGATAGGAGAATGTAGGAATAAAATAAAATTGCATGACTAGAAACATCTTCTAGAATCTAGAAGCATGATGTACATAGAGTTCTAGATACTCATGAAGACGTAGCATTTATAATAAGAATAAAAATGCATGGGTCAAAATATATTCTAGACTATATAAATAGCTCAAGATATTCATATAGAAGAGGTATACCTAGTGTAGGACCTCATCCATGATAAAAGAACTTTGATAAGATAGTAGAGCTATTCTCGGTCTCCGCCACTGGAGAAGTAATATCTCTGAGGAATGAATTATATAAGATGAATATAACTAAGAAAGGAATAGCTCCCTACTTCATGAAAATCTCTGAAATGAGAGATCAACTTCAAGAGCTTGGGGAAGTCATGTTTGACAAAGAGATGACTTCCCCAAGAAGAAAGCAAGCACTCTTAGTGAAATGTGGTCTCTGTGCAGGACAGAGGAAACCAGACTCAAAGCAAAAGAAGATGTGGGATCAAAGGAGCAAGCATTTTCTACCATGGCCAACAGAAAGGGGAAATTTGGCGAGTTTGGTCCACGAAGAACAAATAACAAAGACATACCCAAAATCCAATGATTTGGATGCCAGGAATATGGACACTACAAAAGGAATTGTCTTAAGCTTAAGAAGGACAATAACAACAAAATAAAGAGGGAATAAGCTCACATGACTCAAGAGCTGAAAGAAGAAGAAAAGAAGAAAAAAAGGAAGTTCCTCCGGATCTCTACTATGACTAGGTCAAACTATTTATTTCAATTCTTCTTTCAAAAGTTTTGAGTAGGATAGGAGCATGTAGGAATAAAATAAATTGCATGACAGAAACATCTTCTAGAATCTAGAAGCATGATGTACATAGAGTTCTAGATATTCATGAATATGTAGCATTTATAATAAGAATAAAAATGCATGGGTCAAAATATCTTCTAGAATATATAAGCATGGTAGATATAGCTCAAGATATTCATATAGAAGGGGAATACCTAGTGTAGGACCTTATCCATGATCAAATAAGATTGATAAGCTAGTATAGCTATTCTCGGTCTCCACCACCAGAGAAGTAATATCTCTGAGGAATGAATTATATAAGATGAATCTAACAAAGGAAGGAATATCTCCCTACTTCATGAAAATCTTTGAAATGAGAGATCAACTTCAAGAGCTTGGGGAAGTCATGTCTGACAGAGAGATGAAAACTGTAGTACTCAATGCTCTACCTGAGGATTTGGGAAACTTCACATCAAGTATATATGCCAAGAAGGAAGCAATCCACTCTCAGTGAAATGTGGTCTCTCTGCAGGACAGAGGAAACTAGACTCAAAGCAAAAGAAGATGTAGGATCCAAGGAGCAAGCATTTTCTACCATGGCCAAGAGAAAGGGGAAAGCTGGAAAATTTGGTCCACGAAGAACAAATAATAAAGACATATCCAAAATCCAATGTTTTGGATGCCAGGAATATGGACACTACAAAAGGAATTGTCCTAATCTTAAGAAGGACAACAACAAAAGAAACAGGGAATAAGCTCACATGACTCAAGAGGTGAAAGAAGAAGAAAATAAGAAAAATAAGGAAGATCCTCTGGATCTCTACTATGACTAGGTCAAACTATTTATTTCAAGTCTTCTTTCAAAAGTTTTGAGTAGGATAGGAGCATGTAGGAATAAAATAAAATTGCATGACTAGAAACATCTTCTAGAATCTAGAAGCATGATGTACATAGAGTTCAGATACTCATGAAGATGTAGCATATATAATAAGAATAAAAATGCATGGGTCAAAATATCTTCTAGTATATATAAGCATGGTAGATATAACTCAAGATATTCATATAGAAGGGCATACCTAGTGTAGGACCTCATCCATGATAAAAGAACTTTGATAAGCTAGTAGAGCTATTCTCGGTCTCCACCACCGGAGAAGTAATATCTCTGAGGAATGAATTATATAAGATGAATATAACTAAGGAAGGAATAACTCCCTACTTCATGAAAATCTCTAAAATGAGAGATCAACTTCAAGAGCTTGGGGAAGTCATGTCTGACAAAGAGATGACTTCCCCAAGAAGAAAGCAAGCACTCTTAGTGAAATGTGGTCTCTGTGCAGGACAGAGGAAACCAGACTCAAAGCAAAAGAATATGTGGGATCAAAGGAGCAAGAATTTTCTACCATGGCCAAGAGAAAGGGGAAATTTGGAAAATTTGGTCCATGAAGAACAAATAACAAAGACATACCCAAAATCCAATGATTTGGATGCCAGGAATATGGACACTACAAAAGGAATTGTCTTAAGCTTAAGAAGGACAACAACAACAAAATACAGAGGGAATAAGCTCACATGACTCAAGAGGTGAAAGAAGAAGAAAAGAAGAAAAAAATGAAGATCCTTTGGATCTCTACTATGACTAGGTCAAACTATTTATTTCAATTCTTCTTTCAAAATTTTTGAGTAGGATAGGAGCATGTAGGAATAAAATAAAATTGCATGACAGAAACATCTTCTAGAATCTAGAATCATGATGTACATAGAGTTCTAGATACTCATGAAGATGTAGCATTTATAATAAGAATAAAAATGCATGGGTCAAAATATCTTCTAGAATATATAAGCATGGTAGATATAGCTCAAGATATTCATATAGAAGGGGAATACCTAGTGTAGGACCTCATCCATGATAAAATAAGATTGATAAGCTAGTATAGCTATTCTCGGTCTCCACCACCAAAGAAGTAATATCTCTATGGAATGAATTATACAAGATGAATATAACAAAGGAAGAAATATCTCCCTACTTCATGAAAATCTCTGAAATGAGAGATCAACTTCAAGAGCTTGGGGAAGTCATGTCTGACAGAGAGATGAAAACTGTAGTACTCAATGCTCTACCTGAGGATTTGGGAAAATTCACATCAAGTATATATGCCAAGAAGGAAGCAACCACTCTCAATGAAATGTGGTCTCTCTGCAGGATAGAGGAAACCAGACTCAAAGCAAAAGAAGATGTGGGATCAAAGGAGCAAGCATTTTCTAACATGGCCAAGAGAAAGGGGAAATTTGGCAAATTTGGTCCATGAAGAAAAAATAACAAAGACATATCCAAAATCCAATTTTTTGGATGCCAAGAATATGGACACTACAAAAGGAATTGTCCTAAGCTTAAGAAGGACAACAACAACAAAAGAAAGAGGGAATAAGCTCACATGACTCAAGAGGTGGAAGAAGAAGAAAAGAAGAAAAAGAAGGAAGATCCTCTAGATCTCTACTATGACTAGGTCAAACTATTTATTTAAAGTCTTCTTTCAAAAGTTTTGAGTAGGATAGGAGCATTTAGGAATAAAATAAAATTGCATGACTAGAAACATCTTCTAGAATCTAGAAGCATGATGTACATAGAGTTCTAGATACTCATGAAGATGTAGCATTTATAATAAGAAAAAAAATGCATGGGTCAAAATATCTTCTAGAATATATAAGCATGGTAGATATAGCTCAAGGTATTCATTTATAAGGGGCATACATAGTGTAGGACCTCATCCATGATAAAAGAAGTTTGATAAGCTAGTAGAGCTATTCTTGATCTCCACCACTGGAGAAGTAATATCTCTGAGGAATGAATTACATAAGATGAATATAACAAAGGAAGGAATAACTCCCTACTTCATGAAAATCTTTGAAATGAGAGATCAACTTCAAGAACTTGGGGAAGTCATGTCTGACATAGAGATGAAAACTGTAGTACTCAATGCTCTACCTGAGGATTGGGGAAACTTCACATCAAGTATATGTGCTAAGAAGGAAGCAACCACTCTCAGTGAAATGTGGTCTCTCTGCAAGACAGAGGAAACCAGACTCAAATCAAAAGAAGATGTGGGATCAAAGGAGAAAGCATTTTGTACCATGGCCAAGAGAAAGGGGAAATTTGGAAAATTTGGTGCACAAAGAACAAATAACAAAGACATATCCAAAATCCAATGGTTTGGATGCTAGGAATATGGACACTACAAAAGGAATTTTCCTAACTTAAGAAGGACAACAACAATAAAAGAAAGAGGGAATAAGTTCACATGACTCAATAGGTGAAAGATGAAGAAAAGAAGAAAAAGAAGGAAGGTCCTCCGAATCTCTACTATGACTAGGTCAAACTATTTATTTCAAGTCTTCTTTCAAAAGTTTTGAGTAGGATAGGAGCATCTAGGAATAAAATAAAATTGCATGACTAGAAACATCTTCTAGAATCTAGAAACATGATGTACATAGAGTTCTAGATACTCATGAAGATGTAGCATTTATAATAAGAATAAAAATGCATGAGTCAAAATATCTTCTAGAATATATAAGCATGGTAGATATAGCTCAAGATATTCATGTAGAAGGGGCATACCTAGTATAGGACCTCATCCATGATAAAATAAGATTGATCATGATTAAGAATCTTAGAAGACCTCCATCATCAAAAGAAAAAAAAACATTTGCAAGGCAAGGGTCTTTAAGATCCTATGATGGAATCTTCAAAAGAAGGTTCATGAACCAACGCAGATGTCTCATTGGGAAACCCGTTCATGGGATTCAAGAAAAGGATGATATGCAAGCAAGCTAAGACGAATCAAGAAGGGCCACACCAAGGACAACCAAATGAAGCCAAGATGATCAAAGGAGAATCAAGATGAGGTATGTATGCATCAAAGTTTAGTGATGTTACCATTTATATATCATTGAGTCATGGGAATAGCTCTATATCATGATCAAGTATGAAAGAATATCTTTCACCAAGAACATGCTCGAAGGCATGTAATACAATGCAATGAAGGCCAACAAAAGAATATGCTCACATAAAGAGTATAAGATTGTTGACTACGAAAAAAGAAGAAATGTTGACCGGTCCAGGAAGCAAGCAATGAAGAAATGCTCTCACAAGAAGCATAACATGCTTGACCTATCTATCTAAGAAGAAGCAAATGAAGAAAGAGATCAAGCATGTGGAAGAACACCATGATCACCGAGAATCACTATCTGACAAGATACTTTGAAGATATCTCCCGAAAGAAGGCAGGACCACTCTGACAAAGGAAGGAACCTTGACACCTATGAAGGCCTTGGATATATAAAATACACAGATAATTGATTCTTCTTTACGAAGATGCCGTGATGAAGAAACCATCCAGCAAAAAGAAATGTTGAAGCAATATCAAGATGAAGTCATGATGGACTACTAGGTCGAAGCATGTAAACAAGCAAGTACAACAAAGCATCCATGAGAAGAGTATTCTCAAGCATGGAAAAGATGACAAACAAGTATCCAAGATGACAAGAAAAATTGATGAATGACAAGAACGCCACTTTCTACGAAGGAAACAATGACATGACAAACCAGGAACGAAATTGATTGGTGGATGGTGCCCTACCTAGAAGAAGTTCAACTAAAGACCTCATGACATCAAAGAAAGTAAGGAGATCAAGTAGCTGAAGGACCCATAAAGAAGAAGTTGTTGATGAATGAAAGAGTCCCTAGTTAAGAGGGAGCCCTAATAGGTCCCTGATCAAGAGGGAGGTTTGGATCATCCCTGATTACAAAGGAGTGATAATTGTGTTTTCCATTTCATGGGTCATGCACTAGACCAAGACTAACGGCCGTAAGTCTAGATGAATTCCACGAATGGAAATGTAAACACAATATAGACAAAACATTCTTGTCTTCACTTAGGAAGAAATAATGGGAGGATTAGGTAATCATATGGCATCTGATACTCTTTGAGGATGTGTAAGGAATCCAAGACAAGAGTAGGAAAGACGACCGATATTCTTTTAGGGTTGGTAACCCAAGATAAGAATAGTCCTAGAAGGTCATACTTAGGGAACACTCGGGTGGCTATTTACCTTGAGAGACAATGATGAATGTGTCTATAAATCATTGGTCTCACTAGCATTGTAGCTCATGGTCTCGTAAAGAGATGGAGTTGTTAGTCAAGGCCTTTCACTATGACAATGTTGATGGATATGATGTTATAACAGATGGATTGCATATCTGGTTTCTCTTATGTGAATTCTTCAAAGATTGATAAGAGCCAAACACCTTGTAATGTTGTATGAATACCTCCCTAGTTAAGTGGGAGTGTTGAAGAAAATGTAACTAGGTTCGGTCTTCATAAATGTACTTTTGATATTTGTATTTATTCAAGAAAAGAAATATTATTTTTATAATATATGTGCATGAGTTTCTTGCTCATTGAAATAGGTTTAGCACTAGTTAAAGTGTTATAGGTGAGTCAAATATTAAAAAGAAAAAGGTTGAAGACCTTAAGGGTATGTTAAACCTTGTATAAATATGTATTAAAGTCAAAGAGAAAACCTCCAAGCAAAGTCAAGTCTCCTCCTATGGTAAGGCACCATCAAGAAGCTCCTTCAACCATGCAATACCACCAAAGTAACCATCTGAAGTCTACTCTTCAAGTCAGCCTACAAACAGTTGACTAGTCAGCCTAAATGGAGGGACGATCCTCTATTTATAGAGGTTTTCCACTCCAATACAATGCACTCAATCAGCTCTAAAATCCACAAAGTAAAGGATCCAAAAGAGGAATGAAGACGAAGTAAAGGGTCTACAAAGGCAGCAAAGTAAGGAGGAAGAAGAGCGAAGGTAGGGGATTTTTTCTATGGCTAGAAATAGTCACACGTGCAAGGAGGAGGAAGAAAAAATTGCGGATGTGACAACAAGAAAAACAATCCATAATCTTTTGTTGTTTGGGTTTGAAACTAGGCCTATAAGGCCTCCCAAGACAAGCGAAGAATCATATCTATCTAGCGAAGGAAAATGACGCTAATTCTCTAGGGTACATCTCACACGTGCAAGAATTACGGTTGCATTGTTATCATAACATCCCTCCCTTGATAGTCATAAAAGTTCATTGGTTGGCTAAGAGAGTGATTGGATCACCATAAGGTAAGGGTATCATCAAAGGCATGTCTTCTAGAGCAAGTATAACAAGACTTACCAACAATTGAAAGAAGAACGAAGTTCTTGAAGAAGGAAGACGAAGTGCCAGAAGAAGTGTCGGGGAACAAAGTGTCGGGAAACAAGGTGTAGAAAGAGGGAAGGACTTGACTTTTTCTTGGAGGATATTCTTGTTAGGGGTCTAAGGTTTGGAATTGATTAATAGAAGCTTCAATAAAGGGTTTTCCTCTTAAGAGAAGAGAGGTTTTGGCCCTAGCAGAGCGCCAACATCTTGTGGTCTTATTTTTATGTTTTGGTAACAGATTTATGAAATACACTCATATGCACTAATAAGAATAAGGACAAGAATAAGCTAATAAGGAAAATTAAAAATACTCCACAAATTGTTATCAAGTAACGAAGAATCACACTGCGCTACTTTTCCCTAGATTCTTCAATAGGTTGGCACTTACCAGTGAAATTTTCGACCTGCCTTTGTGTGCGTTGATGATGAATGATTTTCCATCCTTGATGAGTCGGTACTAGTTAGCTCTCCTCATGAATATTTCATCATGCATGTACATTTATGGACTCCCAAACATAACTCCACATACATCAAGGGGAACTTGTTGGACACCTAATCCTAAAGGGTTAGCGTGGAAGCCGAATGGACAAAGTAGTCCAAGAGACCTTGGGATGTGAATCCCAATGGTCACATAATGTACCATAAATATACATCATTTGTGAATAAAAATGCAATGCATGATTTATCTTTCTATTTGCTCTTGTTGTCCATGTCTGTTTAACATGGTATCAGAGCCATGATGTGTGGCCTGTTTTCCCTGAGCAACTGATCTGAGTTGCCTTGAATAGTGCTGGCCTAGTCTTCATTACCTGACCATTTATTTTATTAGTTGAGCGCATCAAATCTGCAACTAGGCATTGTATTCCTACCTACAGCCTGTCAAAGTCTGCGCACTGGTATAATAGCGCTGCGATTTACCATTATTCCCTGACAAGACTATGAATTTAGACTGTTGGGCCTCCATACGCTGCCCTCTTCACGCTGCTGGATTGTCTTGTAACTCCTATTTTCTGCCCATATTGAAGCACTGACACCTCCCTGACCTGGTCCTTCCAGCGCTGCATGATCATTCAATTGATAAAACGGAATACTGACATTTAATTGGTGGCATAATTGTGTGTCCATAACTATTTCCAGCTCCTGACGCCCAACCCTATCTGGCTCAGGCCAGTTGTTATCGTCCTCCTTCATTATCTGGCTTTCGGCAATTATCCGTCGGCATTCCCTGAGAACAGCCTGAGTAAGGAAAACCTCTTTGCGGATCATGGTGTCGTTCTTGTAGTTCGAATTGTTTGCATAGTGAAGCTTGCCGTCGGGACGAAATTCAAACTCGAGAAACTCGTGGCCGAATTTGCCCTTGTGACCCACGTAGTACCTAACGTAAAACTCTCCCAGATCATCTGCCATTACCAGAATTCGATCGCTAGTCGAGGGCATTTTGCCAGATGCTCTGAAGTTTGCTATAGAATATTCCATAACTTCGATGTCTCCTCATAACGACGTCTATCGTTATTGTAAATCTGGGCAATTTCAGGGGCAAGAGGTTCTCCAGTATTTGGGACACTTAGAAGGTTGGATATTGACGAGAGTATCTGGGAAATTGTGAGCGCAGGAGACCATCTCTCCTTCAAAATTTCAAGACAAATGTTGTTTGGATGAAAAATCTATGTCTGGAAAGTAACTTTAGGAGGCTTGAATGGGTAGCCTGGAGGCATCTGGATATCTATTCTGAAAACTCCCTCGCTAAAAGCGTTGTTAGCAGGCCCCATAATATGTGCCTGCCAGTGAAACATATCATCTCCTGATGCTCCTTCATTATACGCTTAGTCGCCATTGCTTTCCAAACTTGTGCTCCTCACAACCCTCTGTAACTCACACGTACCGTGCTCTTTGAATTCCGGGAAGAGGGGAGCTGCATTGTTCCAATGATCGAGATTCATGGTGCCGTATCGGAGATCCCATGAGTTTTCACATTCGCTTGTTTCAAACTCATCGTCTATGCATACGTTTGTTATCCAGGAATACAAGTTCGAACTAGAGTGAGTCATTGCTGGAAATTGGCTGCTAAGAAATTATTTCAGGTGGATGGTCAATGAAAGCGCCGGTAACTGACTGATAATTTGCATCCTCTCATTGTGCGAGATCAATTATTCCTGAGTTCCATAGATTCACATTCCAAATGGCGTTGAATGAATTGTTTCGACCTCGTTCTGGAATATTCTATAGCAAATAATCATATACAATGGAAATTTACAGTCAAGAATTAATTTGATTTATCTATGTCATAGAATTTCTTATAGAAAATGGTGTTTTTTAGTTGAACCGATAAATTCACAGCCTCAGAAGGTATTGTGACACTGTATTAAAGCTCAAACGCAGATTTCGGACATGTAGGGTTCTGCATGTGCCTAAGCAGCAAAATCAGGACGCACATGGCCTGGCAAAGCGCATTCTTTCTGATTTTACACTGGAGTGTCTCGCGGGCATTCCAAGAAACCGTCGTTTGAAGGCCTGTACTTGCCTGGGAGGCCCCAGAGCAGCGTAAAATTGTGTAGCAGCTGCGAGTTGTATATGTTTCAAACACAGGTCCCAGGTTCCGAGCGGTATATGTTAAAATGCTCTTACTCCTGCCCATACAAATTCATGGTATGCAGCATAGCCCTCAAGATACCTCCAATCTAATATGTTCAAGTCCATGTATGATGTAGCTGTAGATCTTCAAATCTGAATATAAAATTTGCAAAATACCATCATATCCCATACCAAAAGGGAGTGGAAATTGTCATTTAAGGAGGCTGTGGACAGAGTAGTTTATTTCCTATAGAAATCAGTTGGATCACAAATCATATGTTTTTTAAAGAATACACCTACAGCAGGCCATGTACCCACTTGTTATGAAAACTGAAACTCAATAAAGCAGTGTAATTCTTGTTTGAATATTGTGAAAATATTGCCAGTGGGTGAAATGTCTTAAGATGAAGATTTTATCAGCATTATGAAGTAAATTTGAAGCAATTTTGAAGACATTTTTTGGCAGTCATTCTAGGAGCAGTTTCTTGTAGAGATTTTGGAGTAGTTTCTTGTAGAAATTTTGCATGATTTCCATAGCATCCAGATGCTCTGAAGTTTGAAGTTGAGGACAGCACTCATCTTCACATTTATATATTTTTTTGCATTGGTCCTGCTCCATCAACCACTTTCGCGACATTGTTGCCACTTGACAAGCCCTTACA
>APFE031587150.1:3940-28477 GCA_000404065.3 Pinus taeda | reverse complement strand
AATCTATTCGTAATCCTTAATCTGAAGTGATTGGGCATGGCACATTAAATTCTAGTGGTGATGGAAGAGCTAGTTTGCCTTCTCCGGAAGTAAAACAAGGCTCCATAAGGTCAGGTTTAACTGTTACCACATCCAGTGACCTAGCCCTTGCAGGTAAAAAATTTGGTTCAGAAGTAACACAGTCCAGATTACTTGAAATGGTCTCAAGAAATAGCACACTCATGCATGGGGCCTCATTAAAGCAGGCTGATGGTTCAAGGTCCATTGCCAGTCTTCAGGTAATGAAATTTGAAAATATGACAAATGATAGTGATGCGTGTGGTGTTTCCAGAAAAGCAAGTGATGCATCAAAACGCGGGTGTAGTTCTCTTGGTACAAATATTGCAGTCACCACAGTAAGCTCTTCTCTATGCAACTATCAAGCTGGATCGAGAGTTTTGCAGGGACATCAAGTTGCAAGTAGTCAAGAACATGCTAAGCAGGACTTAAATGGTTTAGCTAATTTACTGCATGGCAAGATGCTAGCATTACATCAAAGAGGTTCTAATCTGTCTGCAAATACCCCAGTGTTGGTGCATTCATCAGTTTCATCAGCAGGGCCGTCTATAAAATGAGATGATGCCACAGTGCAGGCATGGATACAATCACAAAATGCACACCTGGCAGAGGCAGATGCTACTTCTAGAGTCAGGTTACAGGATGCATCGAATCCTCATATGGAGCAGCTAAGAAATCGATCAATTTCAACATATCTCATCAGGTGGAAGTACTTACCAGCAGAAGATTCCACATGGGACGACAAGAATTTTATACAGAAGCATCAAGAACTACTCAAGCATTGAGGACAACACTTTTGGAAGGAGAGGGGCATGTTAGGCCCCTATACTACTAGTGTCACCCCTTATTGTTATTAGTACAAACCACTTATTATATTGATGTACCCATGTAGTGCCCATATTGTTACTATTGTGCCCCATAGAAGCCCACTATTATTATTATTGTGCCCTTACATTATTATTGTTATGTCGGCTCTGGTTATGTTATGACCCCTTAGACTCCTATATATAGAAAGGAGGTCTTTCATTTTGTATCATCCAAGAATTGTTCATTTATGTAATGTAAAGGAGGTTTCCCCCTCGAAGAGGCTGAATTCTAAGGCGTTGATCTATCTTTTCTATCTTTTCTTGAGCTGGTTTCATAACAGATCCCCTCCTTATCCTTGAAGAATATCATCCGAGGAAGCATCAACAAAGGAAGTTAGATCTAAAGGTGTTGACATCATAAAAGGCAATCTCCTTTATGAAGAAGAGATTTTTATTTGGAAGAAAGCATCTAAAAGGAGAACTAATACATCTTCTTCAACCACCATCAAAGTGATCAAGCAAAAGATTTCATCTTCACTTCTCATGTAAGTATCTTTCCTTCTATAATCAAATTTGGTAAAATGACTTCGTTTTGTAAGGAGATTTATAAGATGGTTGGGTCATTGAAATTCTGTTAAAATTGGAAACTAGGGCCAAACTCCATGTGTCACCTTATTCATGGTTGATAATATTTTTCCTAGATTCCTCTCGTCGAGAGGTGTAGGACTGATCTAAAGATAATCCGATTCCGATAAGTATTTATGGACATATGAATTTATTTTGATTATGGAATAATTATCAAGCCGACCAGCAACTCATGTAGGCTCAGAAGCCCAACAGACGCATCTATTCATCATCAACATTTGTATATATACAGGAGGTCTTTTCCTCATTTGGACACACACTGATCATCACATCTCTCTCTCTCTCTGGTGCGTGGAAAAATCTTGCATTGGTGTGCGGCAAAAACTTGCACTAGTCCGCAACAAAAACTTGCACTGGTGCATGGCGAAATATTTCATTGGTGGCGACGAAATCTTGGACTGGTGTGCAGTGAATCTTGGATTGGTGCACGGCGAAGTCTTCGACTGGTGCACGATGAACGACTCACTGGTGGAAACTTGAGAAGTTTGATATAGGGTCTGCTGCCCTAGTTTAGGGCTGATCTGGGGTTTGTTGTTGCTGATATAAATCAGATCTTTGTACTATTTCTCTCTGTTGAATTATTGAAGATAAAGGAAGATCTGATCAAAGGGTTTCCCCATATTGGGGTTTTTCCCTGACTAGCCGCCACATCTTGTGTCTCTTGTCTTGGCTTGTTTTCTATCGATCGTTTAATGTTCTATTTGCACTTTACTTAATGTACATGTGATTGCTAATCTGTGGATAATAATAACAAAAAGAATTAAATTGTTCTAAGCATAGAACATACCATAATTTAACATGGTATCGGAGCTGAGGTGAAGACAAAGCCCGAGCAAGAGCAAGAGCAATCACCGAAGAGAAGATTGGCAAGCTATCCAAAAAGAATTCATGGGGTCCTCAACACACTTCCCTGCTGAAGACAAGCTCCGTGAGAAGTCTAACAATCATAGATGGAAGATGCCTCTCAATCTAACATTAGAAGAACAAGAAGTGTTGGACCATGTGAAAGGCGAAATTGCTATGCCTCCATCAAATGCATTGGCTGCTGCTATGAGCAAATGGACCTAAGGGTGGAAGAAAAGGACAATGTTACATTTGCGATAAAGCAGGTCACTATGCAAGGGAGTGCCCTGATAGAAGGGACTCACACCGAGATGATGATCAAAATCCCTCTCATGGAAATCAAAGGAATGGCAAATCTAATAGCAGAGGAAAAAGGAGTGTGGGAAGTCAAGGAAGAGGACAACCATTCAAGAAGGCTAGAAATTCCAGGTATGAATCCAACATTATTGAAAATAAGCATGATGAATATTATCTACAAGCTACTCTATCTACCTCTGCTCCTTCGGACTCAATGGGAATTGGGTTCATTGATAGTGGTGCCTCAAGGCACTTTACTAGTTACAAAGAAGTTGTCCATAATCTGATAGAGAAAGAAACTAACTTGGAAAATGTCCTTGGAGATAATATGAAATATCCCATGAAAGGTGTAGGCAATGTCTCTCTTAAATTGAATCAAGGTAATACGATCCACTTACAAGATGTATTATATGTACCTGACCTCAAAAAGAACCTGGTGTCCATCTCGGCAATGGAAGACAAAGGCTACAAGGTGACCTTCAATGATGGCAAGGTACGTATATGGAAAAATAATCTTAAATATGCCTTCACTCTTGGGTTTCGAGTTGATTCATTATATCAGGTCGGTGGAAGTCCGCTAGGTGTCATGTCTTGTGACACGTCTCTTCAGTCCAAACTTTGGCATTGGAGGTTTTCCCACCTTCATTATAAAGCTCTACTCGATGTAAGACAGATGGTAACAGGGATGCCTGCCTTCCGAGTAGAGAAAGAAGGTGTATGTCTGGGATGTGTCGAAGGAAAGCTAAAAAGGGGACCATTCCCCTCAAGCCAAAGCAAGACCTCTGATATATTACAATTGGTTCACTCAGACATATCTGGTATGATGCCTGTGAACTCCTTAGGAGGATATTTATATTACCTTACTTTTACAGATGACTATTCTCGAAATACTTGGATATACTTCTTGAAAAAGAAGGATGAAGTGTTCTCTTGGTTTCGACACTTAAAAGCCTTGATCGAGAATCAAACCAAAAAGAAGATCAAGATCTTAAGGACTAATAATGGGACTGAATATGAATCTAATGAGTTTCATGACTTTTGTAAAGAGGCTGGCATCAAGAGGGAGACTACTACACTATATACTCTTGAACAAAATGGTGTGGCGAAAAGGAAGAACCGTACGATTGTGGAAGCTAACCGTGCCAAGCTCCATGATCAAAGACTTCCAAAGTTTCTTTGGGCCGAAGCTGCAAGCACCGCTGTATATGTACAAAACTGATGCCCTCATCAAGCATTGGGTTCCAAGACTCCTGAAGAAATTTTCACCGGTAAGAAACCTGACATATCTCATTTTAGAATTTTTGGAAGCCCTATATATTTTCATCTGCCAAAAGAGAAAAGGAATAAATTGGGTGCATCTAGAAAGAAAGGAATCTTCGTGGGCTATGGTGAAAATACTAAGGGCTATAGAATCTATGTAGCCGATTAAAGGGAAGTCATGATTAGTCATGATGTCACCTCTCACGAAGATATGGCTCTCAGCAAGGTGAACAATATTCCTACAGTGAGGAGCTCTCAAGAAGCTAACACCAAGGAACCGAAAGAAAAAGAGTCTGTATTTTCACCTATTACTAGATATACCGCCATCTGCTCGATCATAGCCCTTGGGGCTTCACAAGGATGGAACCTACATCAGATGGATGTCAAGACTGCGTTCTTGCATGGTTCAATCAAAGAAGAGGTCTACGTGGAGCAACCTGAAGGATTTGAGATTTATGATCGAAAATCTCATGTATATAGGTTGAAGAAGGCTCTCTATGGGCTGAAGCAAGCACCCCGAGCATGGTATGAGAGGATCGACAACTACTCGATGAAGCTGGGATTCACTAGGAGTGAAGCCGACCCTAACCTCTACTTTAAGGTTGAAGATGACAAACCTCTCATACTGGTGTTGTATGTGGATGACCTCTTCCTAACAGGTGCAGACCCTCTCATTCACAAATGTAAGATGGAGTTGGCTTCTGAATTTGAAATGAAGGACCTAGGACTAATGCACTATTTCCTAAGACTTGAAGTCTGGCAAAAGCCAAAGGAAATTTTCCTATATCAAGGAAAATATGTGGTGAAGATATTGCAAAGATTCAGTATGGTAGACTACAAGCCTATAACTACCCCGATGGAGCTTGAATTCAAGAAGTTAAGTAGTAGTGCCGCTGGACCTATTTTACAAAATGCTACCGAGTATCGGCAACTCATTGGAGCATTAATTTTCTTAGTGAAATCCCGTCCAGATATATGCTTTGTAGTCAACACATTAAGTCAACATATGGTTGAACCTCATCACATACATTGGATTGGTGCCAAGAATATGTTAAGATATCTTCGTGGAACAATTACATATGGGCTAGGATACTCTGCTGGTGATGTAAGACTACTTGGATACACTAATGTTGATTGGGCAGGCAGTGTGGTGGATCGTAAGAGCACTTCCGGGTGTTGTTTCTCCTTGGGATATGCTTCGATATCCTAGATGAGCAGGAAGCAGAATTCGGTGGCTCTAAGCATCACCAAGGTAGAGTATATTGCTACTAGTATGGCCTCCTGTGAGGCAGTCTGGTTGCAAAAGCTCTTCAGTGAGTTGTTTGGATTTACATTGGATACCACCATGATCCTACGTGACAACTAGAGTGGAATTCGTTTGTCAGAGAATCTCGTATTTCATGATTGCTCCAAGCATATTGATATTAGGTACCAATATATTCGAGATATGGTGCAGCGGGGAGCTATAAGGCTCCAACATATCGGTACAGATGAATAGGTCGTCGACATTCTAACAAAGCCCCTAAGAAAGGTCAAATTTTTTACTTTTCGAGAACGACTTGGTGTCATTCAAAAACCCTTTGATGAGGGTCGTGTATGATGTATTGAGTTCTGAGAGCTCGAGGGGGACGTGGGGTACTTCTTGGAGTGACATATGATCACAGGGTAAAAGAATAAAAAATTTCCTTGTAACACCCCGTGGTGACTATGTAGTAGGATGATTAGTTCTCCTGTGAGGTTTGGATGATGTGTTCTCCATGACGATTATGTAGTAGGATGATTAGTTATCCTGTGAGGTCTGGATGATGTGTTCTCCATGACGATTATGTAGCAGGATGATTAGTTCTTCTGTGAGGTTTGGATGATGTGTTCTCCATGACGATTATGTAGCAGGATGATTAGTTCTCCTGTAGAGGCATCCTACCCATGCAATCTAGGACTCATGGGAAGTACCTCTCATCTGATCAATGAGTAGGGAAATGAGGATAGGGACCATAGTAGTACTGATGGATGCATCACTGTATCTACCATACTCTCTATGCTAGGATGACCTTCATTGATCTGGGCTCAATGATACTGGTCTAGGACTAGTGGTAGGAGTTTTACCCACTATGACATTGACTTTGGTTCGGTTGAGACTGGTCTAGGACCAGTGGTACATACTCTGAGACTAACCTCGGGTCAGTGAAGGACTGGCCTGGGAGTAGTAGTAGGAGTGGTACCTACTATGACGCTAACTTTGGGTTGGTTGAGACTGGTCTGGGACCAGTGGTACACACTCTGAGACTGACTTTGAGTCAGTGGAGGATGATACTAGTATGGGACCAGTGGTAGGAGCTGTACCCACTATGACATTGACTTCAGGTTAGTTGAGACTGGTCTAGGACCAGTGGTAGGAGTTGTACCCACTATGACACTGACTTCGGGTCAGTTGAGACTGGTTTGGGACCAGTGGTACACACTCTGAGACTGACTTGAGTCAGTATGATACATCCTCGATCATTTCTTCTTCTTCATAATTCGAACAAAGCAGAGCAAAACAGAACAAAGCAAAGTAGGCAGGATAGAGCAGAGTAGAGAAGGGGTCAAGTTATACAGGGTAGTGCATTTGATGGATGAATAGTAGCAACAGACAGACGAATTGCTGATGGAGTTCTCTCTAGTTGAGAGGGAGTGTTAAAATTGGCAACTAGGGCCAAACTCCATGTGGTTCACCTTATTCATGGCTAATAATATTTTTCCTAGATTCCTCTCGTCGAGAGGTGTAGGATTGATCTAAAGATCATTCGATTCCGATAAGTATTTATGGAGATATGAATTTATTTTGGTTATGGAATAATTATCAAGCCGACTAGCAACTCATGTAGGCTCAGAAGCCCAACAGACACATCTATTCATCATCAACATTTGTATATAAATACAGGAGGTCTTTTCCTCATTTGGACTACACTGATCATCACATCCCTCTCTCTCTCTGGTGTGCGGCGAAATCTTGCATTGTTGCACGGCGAAACCTTGCACTGGTGCACGGCGAAATCTTGCACTGGTGCACGGGGAAATCTTGCATTGGTGCGCGACGAAATCTTGCACTGGTGCGTGACGTAAATCTTGCACTGGTGCGCGGTGAAATCTTGCACTGGTGCGTGGTGAAAACTTGCACTGGTGCGCGGTGAAAACTTGCACTGGTGCGCGGCGAAAACTTGCACTGGTATGCGATGAAATCTTGGACTGGTGCACGACGAATCTTGGACTAGTGCACGACGATGTCTTGGACTGGTGCACGGTGAACGAATCACTGATGGAAACTTGACAAGTTCAATCTAGGGTCTACTGCCCTAGTTTAGGGTTGATATGGGGTTTGTTGCTACTAATATAAATCAGATCTTTGTGATATTTCTCTCTGCTGAATTATTGAAGATAAAGGAAGATTTGATCAAAGGGTTTCCCCATATTGGGGTTTGTCCCTGTCTAGCCGCCACATCTTGTGTCTCTTGTCTTGGCTTGTTTTCTGTCGATCATTTAATATTCTATCTGCACTATACTTAATGTACATGTGATTGCTAATCTGTGGATAATAATAAGAAAAAGAAGTAAATTTCTCCAAGCATAGAACATACCATAATTTAACAAATTCCTTGCATGAAAAAGGAGGATAGACATAGTCCTTGAACAAAGTAAATTCATTGAACATATCAATGAAAAGGTCTCCTATGAATACATGGAAAGGGATTCTTATGAAAGGTCCCCTCATATAGAATTATTGGAGACATCAAAGAGATCTATATGATAAGCTAGTAGAGCTATTCTCTGAAGATGCGATAAAGAAGGTCACATTATTTAGATCTGATAAACATAAAGTGAAGTTAACCAAGGATAAAGGGTTATCTTTATAAGATCTCAATTGCAAGATCTGGCAAAGATAATTCCCATTGTTCTAATTGCACTAACTGATGAACAAGGTAACAAATTTCTATGAGGATAAGGAAGCTATCACATTCAACAACTTGTGTTTTCTATGGAAGATAGAAGAAGACAAGTTGAGGGCAAACATGTTCAGACATTTGTTGAAGGGAAAGAAGAACATAGCTAAGATTCAATGCTATGAGCACTACAAGAAATATTTTCCTAAGTTCAAGGGAAATAACAATAAGAATAGAGAAGAAGTCCATGTCGCTGAAGAAGTGGAGGAAGCTGAAAGAAGGAAGTCCAAAGAAGAGGAAAAGCATTAGAAGTAAGAGCTCATGAAATCACCATAAGAAACATGAAGGATGTCTAATAGTCAACTTTGAAGGATATAGCTCTTGGTGACCTCATTGAAAGATCAAAGGAAGAAGTCATCCAGGACAAGTCTCATCACACATCAGTCAAAAGGGAATCTGTTGAATAAGGATATGCGAGAACCTCAATGTTCTCTGATGGGATCCTCATTGGAGGGTTCATCGATCTAGAGTGGAAGCAATTGTTTCATCAAGAACTTCAGCTTAGGGAATTCATGGGATGATGGTATGATGACATATGAAATGAAGCGGATCAAGGGGTTGAAGATCTTGTCAAGGAAGTTGCTGAAAGAAGCTTAGATGACCTAAAGGTAAATGAGGTATGTATGCTTGTATTAATTATTATAAATTCATGTTGTATGATTACAAGTAACATGGATCACAGATCTCTCTTGAGAAGCATGATCAAAGGTTATGAATCTCCTCCTATGAAAAGATTCCAGAAGGCATGGGTCACACTAGATGAAATCAACATAATATGTCCTCATATGAAGTATGAGGTGGTTGACTACAATTGAGGAACTCTTATTGGAAACTCTTGGGAATGGAATAAAATGTGTGAAGAAAGGAAGGAAGAGATTGTGAGATATGCAACCATGGCAAAGGCAATCAACATCCGGAAAACCAAGAAGATTTGACTTGGAAATCTCCCAGAAATATAGGAAGACTCTATGGAAGTCTGGAAAAGATGGAGACCCTTGACAATGGATATCTTTGGGAGATATGTCAACATGTATGCAGGATATTGATGTAAACTGGAAGATGTCATGATGAAAGACCATCACAAAAGTAATTTTGATTTAAGTGTTTATTTCTTATTTTTGAACAAATGTATGGATGGGTTTATACAGGTCTGCCAAGGGAAGCAGCATGACATAAAGCAAGGCCAGATGAAGACTAATGGATCACCTTCTCATGAAAGGAATAATGACATGACTAACCCATGTATGAAAGTGATGGATGGTTTGTTCCCTATGAACAAGCCACAAAATATGAAGACTCCTTGACAAAGAAATTCATGGCATCGAAGGAAGGAGATCTTCAAGAAGTTGGTTAAGGCGTTGATGTAGGTCCCTAGTTAAAAGGGAGCCTGAAAACAAGTTTCTTAATTGGAAGAAACTTGGAAATTCCTAAGTCAAGAGGGAGTCTAGGAATTGATATGTTCTCCCCAATTGAGAGGAAGAGATAGACACATCATTCTAGTCTTCACCTAGGAAGACATGATTGAGGATTGGGTAAACATATGGCATCTGATGCTCTTTGAGGATGAGATAGGGCATCCATGATAAGAATAGTCGTAGTGGACCGTTATTCTGTGAGGATTCGCTACCCAAGATAAGAATAGTCCAAAGAAGGTCATACTCTGTGAACACCCAAGTGGAGTATGTACCTTGAGAGACAATGATTATGGTGTCTACAAAGCATTGGTCTCACCATAATTGTGTTTTGATCATGGGATAGATTTGTTAGTCAAGGCCTTGCTATGTGACAATGTTGGTTCAATATGATATTAGGCAGATGGGTTGCCAATCTGATTCTTCTTATGAGAGTGACCAAGTACCATTATGAATACCTCCCTAGTTCAGAGGGATCATTTTAATACGTAACTAGGTTTGGTCTTCATAATGACATGTAATTATGATCTTTGTAAATGATGAAAAGAAGAGAATAAAAATATTTATGTAATGCCTTGCTTCATGGATTTCATGAGCAAGACTTTTTATCTAGTTGGCTCCCATTGAGAGCCTTAGGATTTATCATTAGAGTCAAAGAGTCAATGTCATGTATGAAGAAGCCCTTCTTGGGCATGCGTCAATTGCATATAACTCTACATATCCCTCCAACGACAAGGACACAGTGCCCTCTTCCTATGTTGGCCTCAAGATGAATGAAGGAACTCATGTCATCTCACCCTATGAAGACACACCTATTAGAAGTGATGTGTTCGGTTAATCAATATGCACCAACAACTATAAATAGGTGTGAAGAGTACTCGCATTAGACAGTTCAGAAGTTCAATATACCTCTTAGAATTTTGGTGGATAAGATAGAAAGGTAGTTCATATCTCCACATAGAATATGGTTTGGATGTCTCTATGTATTTCGGATGGGCAGTAACATATGAGAAGACAGTATGGGGTGATAAAGTGTTTAAGGGAAATCAGATCCCTCTAGATCTTGGATCACAGTGAAATCAATTCTAAAGATCACAGTGGCAGCAAGACTAAAGATCCAGTCACAGTGGTATTGGAGATAATCTCAGTTAAGAAGTTCAGATCTATGAAGTGGATATAATCACAATATAGATGCTACCTTGTAGTACCTATGTCTCGGTGTTACATCAAGTGTAGTGAGGCATCATTGATGAAATAACAGTTCGTTGTTGGTAATACTATTGCGATAAGGTATTATCTCTATGATAAGGGCTCGTGAAGGAAACAATGTTGTCAAGGAAGTAATGAAGATCTCGGTATCAAGGAGATGATGAAAATCTCGATGGAAGAGGATTGACAAAAGAACATGAATATTGGTCTTGGAGTGGCTACTAGGTCAAGGGTCTTGGTCTTAGTATTCGTGAATTGGAATCTCTATAAGAAGAATTTTGTGCAGGTTTTCCTCTCAAAGAGTGAGAGGTTTTGGCCCTAGCTCATAGCATACATTATGTGTCTCTTGTCTATTCATGTTCATGCATTGGTTATTGTTTGATGAAGAAGAACACTAATAATCTAAGAACAAGAAGATTCTAATCTAAAGATGTAAATGACATTTACAAGCAGTTACTAATGGAAGAGAAATCACCCAATGCTAATACCCTAGATTTCTCAACACGAAAGAGGGTCTAACCATGGTAAGAGTGTAGATCCTAATGAGGTCTTGATGAACTATTGAGTGCAATGTACCCCAACATCAGTGTCATGAGAGTCGACTTCCTTCCACTAAAATAACCTGCTAATGCTCTATATGCCTCAAATTTGCAACTTCGTCAATAATCCATTCCATTGGGATAGAAATTCGCTCTTTTCATTCATGTCTTAAGTGCACCACTTTATCCCTGGTTGCAACCCAAACTCTATGAGTATAAAAGATCTTCAACTTTGCTACCTAGCCCTTTCCTCCAAGATCTAAACCCAACTATCTTTATTTGCAAGAGTACTAAAGACCCCAATATAACTCATTCTATTACAAATTTTGGCCACTCTTGATTCATTCTCTATATTGTTTCTTGTGTCTTTCAATAAAAAAAACTTTCTTCATAAACCATAATCAACCTCCTCCATCCTCCATATTGATATCCCCACATCTTGGAATTGACATTCATCACATGCTAAATTGGAAAATTGTCCATTCTTATTTTATGTGTAATTTTAATATGTTGGAATGTACAATTTAATATGTGGAATATGAAGTACGTTTATAGTTATTCAATGAGAATTTTTTTTTATAAAAGTAGTTTGTAAGATAGCCATGAATTACGAAAGAAGCATTTGCATAATTGTCTTAAGAGATAAAAGCATACCAACAAGGGCACGCAAGGTAATAATTGTTTTTAGAATAAAAAATGTTTATATACACATAATGTTGTCTCCCAACAATGAAACTCTACGAAACTCAAAATTGCAAATTGCATTTTTTTATTTTTATCTAAATTTGTGGACCAAACCTTGTTACGAAGATTTAACACTACAAGCATTACAAACCCATGCCCAAAGTTGAGTTGTAGACTTCAAATTAGGGAGGAATTTAAAGTCTAACAACCGAAGTAAATTAGAAGTCCAACTAAAGCATTATACTTATCGGTTAAAAAAAGGACACATAAATGTATTAGGAATAATGAAAAAAACACAAAGAGTTGCATCAAAATTCATTGCATCAAGATGCATTTGGACTGTAAGCATATTAAAATGTAAAATATTTTGAAAATTAAAGAATTCAATATACTTGTTATATTTTAAGATTAAATTATGTTTTCAGAGATCATTTTGGAAGTTACTATTCTTGATCAATTTTACTATATTGCTATGTGTTTTGACCATAAATGTTTGATGTCAAACCATACTGATTATTGGGCGTACTTTATATGGGATGAAATTATGGATAACTGTGTTTTGTTGAGCCATTCTTGCTTTGGACGTGATATATGGGTTTGCAACCTTCAAGCTCCTCTGGGTTTGGGTGTCAACGAAGTCATTTTTATGTAACCTTTCGTTTCGATGATTAATACAAATAGTATCAGAGAAAAAAATTAAATTATGAAAAAATTAAATGGAATGCTTCGTTAAAAATGGAAAGGTTAATGGATAAGATGTTATGTTTTAAGATTAAATTATGAAAAAATTAAAGGAATACTTTGTTAAAATTTGAAAAGTCAATGATTAATGGATAACATGTTGGGAAGAGTAAAAGGTTCTAAATTAAAATCCACAATATAATAATCTTGTTGAACACAAAATAAAAACGGATAAGATTATTTTAATAATGCTTTTTTATGCTTTAAAATTAAATTGTGTAATGATGGAAAGAAATGCCTTTTTGGAAGTTTGAATGGTTATCCTCTAATGATTAATACATAAAACTATGTTGGAAATAGTAAAGAGTTCTATGAAAATTTACACAATAAGATAAGTTTATTGAATGGAAGATTAGAAATAATATTGTTATATCAATGATCAAATCAAGGATTATAAATATAGAAATACATCATTTAGATTTATTGGAAATATTCAAAGAAATTGAAAAAGATTAAATAGGTAGTTTGGTTAAAAAGATTTAAATTGATTAAAAATTAAGAGATAGTTTCTTATCATAAAATGGTTAGTTCTAAAAAGTTCCTCTACCTTAAGATGTCTAGTGGTGCAAAAGTGTCCCATGATATAGATATCTTAATAGAAATTATGTCACAAATAATAGTAAGATAAAAACCAAATGTAAGAGGATTTAAAGCTAGTGTTATTGAGAAAATTACCCATATATATAACAATATAGTTTTACACTAAACTAATAGTATCTTATTGAATTTAGGCTTTTGTGATCCATATGAAGTTTGAGAAGATTCTTCGACGAAAATCACATAGAGATTCTTTTGTCGACACGTTTCGAACCAACCAGTGTGGTTCATCGTCAGCACAAGTTGAATCTTAGTGATTATGAATTATGATTGCATTTGTTTCCTAAACGAAAAGAATGTAAATGATATTGAATAGGGACATTGAAGCATAGGCTTTTTAAAAAACAAGGAGTGTGGAAAGTTTGGAAATAATAAATGCAATACAAATAAAAAGAAGGTATGTTATTATTGTAGAAAGCCAGAAAATGTTCCCGGAATACTTGGAGCAACATGGATAGTTTCCTATGTGAATGTTACCTTCAACATGAGGATACATAGAGGGGATGGTAACTTGAAGTAGCTCCATATGCGTTAGTGGAGAGTAAAAACAATAGTTGGTTAAAGTGGGTAACAAGTACTTCAACTAGGATTAGTATTCTTTGGTTTTGATATTAATGGGTAGTAATATCAACCAATCATTAGTTGTGTTGTCAAGATATGAATTTGAAAGGTGATATTAATTTAAAATGAAAGGTCATCCCAATCCTTAAAAGCATATGAAACTCTATGGACATGAGGGGGCCTTCAAATGTATTGTTTCTATTATTTTTATTCTCACTCATTTTTGTGTGTGGCTCCTTTGAAATTTAATTGATAATCCATAGAACAAGTTATTATATTAGCCTTCAAATATCTTCGTCCTTTTGCAAATACCACTTACTAAATTTTTCTAGAACTAGCCCCAAGTTGTTTAGATCATCCAAGTTGTGAGTGAGCTAAGAGCTTGACATCCTATCCTTTTAGAATTTAGCTTATTTCTACTAAGCTCTTGTTTAGATCCCTATTGCAATGATGTTTTCGTTGATGTCAAAGTGCATGGTCTTACTGTTCACGGTGTTTTAAGGTCTGGAATGGAGCTTATCTTTGGAGAAATTTTTTATACATAAGATCAGTTGACATGCTCCTGTAAAGTACACAATTGAATAGGCACTCAAAATTCATTTCCAATGGTATACAAAAGCTTAAAAAAATCCAAGGGATGAAAGAGTTATGGCCAATCAAATTTTAACATGTTTCAAGTCAAACAGCATAGAGTTCCATAGGTTCTAGGTTTTGCAAGTTGGCACGCTTTTACAAAACTATGCTGGAATTAACCAGAGTCGTAGATCACGAAAACCACACATAGAAATGGATATCGGGTAATTAAATGAATGGACGTTAGTCACGCTTCCAAAGCTTGATATGATCGAACAACGTACGAAAGCACAATCAGATGGCCAAGATTGTCATCATGCTTTCAACATGTCTGCAAGTTAGTACCATTTTGTTATCATCCAAAAATTTTCAACTAGCCATTTCTTACTAGTTTGATCGAAATACACCATGTAGGATGGGTTTTTATACATTAAAACCCAATTTCACCAAATGAAATAATTGATTGAACCATTTTCTTACATTATTTCTCATTAAAATTCAAAAAAGCCCATGAGTATAGTTAAATAAATAATTATTTATTTATTATTCTCTCTAGAAATAATTACTAAATCCTGATTATTATTTTTTCTAATAATTTTTTACTTAATCACCTTAGAATAATTAAATAAATCATTATTTATTTATTATTCTATATTTATCTCCTATTTTCCTCATGAGATTATTGTTAATCATTATTTAATAATTATTTCAAATTCATATTTGAACTTAATCCTCGCAAAGTAATTAATAAATCATTTTTTAATTACTTTAATCATTTTATAAATAAATATATTTGACTATTTTGTCTAGATTTTCCCTCTCAAAAAATATAATAAAATACTCATAACAGCTAGATTTTGATTTAGTCAATAATAGTTTATTATTTTGTAATTCTCATTCTATCTCAATATTTTGTTATAAATAGAGGGTTTTTCCCCTCATTTTTCACCATGACCATTTTCATATCATCTCATGACATTTGAGCTCTCATCTGGAGTTCGAAGTCTCCATAACCATATTTTTTCCCATTACACACGTACATTGAGAGAGAATTGAATCATGCTGAAACACAAGCTCGAAAAGGACCCATCCCACAGAGGGGGATTTGCAGACCCAAGTCTACAAACTCTCCTCATCATGTGCATTATTTTTGGTAATAAAACTAATCATTTTTATTCTCCATTGAGTTGTTACATTTGTCTCTTTGTTGTTATATGTAGAAATGGCAAGAAATTTGTCGTTGCTAATTAATTTGAATAGAAATCAATAGACACAAACTTATTCTACTAAATTTTTCAGAAACAAAACACACAATAGAAACACATGCAATAACATGCAACCATCAAAACACAACGAGTGCAATGATTTTACAAGGGAACCCAACTAGCAAAAACCCCTCCACTGCTTTGCATTAATTAAGATGAGAATATGGATCAATTACAATGATTGCTTCACACATGAAGCACACCCTGCACTGCAATTCTGATCTCATGCTCGCTGACTTGCTTCTACCACACTTAGGGAAAATAGGCCTTTTCTTTCCTCCTATTTCCTTGCGCAATCCTTGAGGAAATTAGCGCCTAAAAAATAAGAGAATTCCTTATTTTCTTGCGTAAATCATGAAGGAATTGATCACCTACTCCAATATAAAACGTGTACACTCAACTAGTATACAATTAATCATTACAATGTGTCTTTCCTTCGCTCCAACTAGGCAATTTGAATTCCATGCATCACTGGGACTATTTTTAGTAAATTGATCAGTTAACTAAGAGATCAGTGACTTAACAATAGTTTTACTACTGAACTGAACTCCTATTGACTCTATTGTAGACTTAAGCTCAGATAACTGAGTTTAACTAATAATAACTCCACTAGATTGCTATATTTTAGCAATCAACCCATGCACAACTCTACTTCTAGCCTACAAACTGATTTACTGATTTAACTAAGAGATAAGACCATGTCATTCTAGCTAATTGCAATCCAAGTAGTTAGGAAATAATATGATAAGCCCATGGTATTGGATGTATGATATTTAGAGACCCATGATAATTACCCATGGTATTGTATGTATGAAGCCTATATAGAGGCTAGAGACTCCCCATTGACATATATCAAGTATTATTTTGTATTGACAAACATTAGTTTGTGGAGTGATCTCCTTCCTTAAGGAGTAATTGTATGGTGTTACCCTACGTCGGGGGTTTTATCAATAAAGAAGCATTTTCATTCTAGAAATATCTTGTATTATATTTTGGGTATATCTTGCAAGTTTACTATAATTGCAGGTCATATCTATTACATTTTCTACATTTGAACGCATTTAATAGGTCAGAACCTACGCTCTGCATTTTTTCTATAATTTTTTCATATTTTTCATATTTTTTTTAGAGTGTTTCCTTTGTGTCGGGAAGGGCTTCTATTCTTTTCTTGGTCAGCTTTAGGCCTAGATCCACTTAGTATTTTTCTCCATTTGAAGAAGGAAAAATCCCCTTAGGATTTAGAGTACACCTCTATCAGGTAGGAGAGAATTTGCTGAGTTGAGGAGTCTAGTGTGCAGCACCTTCATGTATTGTTTTCCATCTCTTTTTGTAGTGTTTTGCAGTATTTTCTATACATTTTTTATCGAAATTTTTTCCCCTAGAAACTTGTGATGGTTTCCCTCTTTAAGATCCCTTTGAGCATCCTCTTATTTGCATCTTATTTTCTGTCACTATCCAGCATTTCACTTTATGTTTTCTGTTGGTTTTCTACATCACTTTTAGCATATTTTTGCCTTAGATCTCAGACCCCTTAGACAATAGATCTTTTTCCCATTTTTTTGTTTTTGAGTTGCTTGTTTGCCATCATTTTTCTTATTGTTTGATTGCCTTTTTGGGTGGGATATTTTGTGTTTGAGTATGTTGTTTATTTTACTGCTCATTTTTAGTATTACTTACAGTTTATGCAATTTATTTTCAGCAGCAATGGCATCATCAAAACATGCTTAATTAACTCATCCACTGACACAATTTTCACACACACACAAACCTAAAGCGAACGTGAGCTTAGTTACAACCACCAAGCCAAGACTGGAACACTCCGCCATAATCATAACTTAAATCACATAGATTAATCCAACTTGGACAATAGAGCCAAACAATCTTTGTAGCTAGTTTAGGATCAGTTGGATAGGCTTTAAAAACACCCATTAATCACTTACACTGAAACATAGAAAGTTGAAATTCTAGGGTGTTTGAAATCCTTCATCATCCCATGGTCCAAAGTTGTTGCACATCGAGGACCTCCTTGAGAGGGGGTTAGGCTTAGCTCTTAGTGTGTGTAACTCTCCATGAGGCTAGCCTGACTCATTGGTCCAAGGTTCCACATTGTTGACTAACTACCAAGAAGCCCAAAACATGACCACCCCCATGGGACGAAGGTAACCGTAATGGCCAATCTTAGGAAAACACCCTATAGGTAGTGGGTGCGGGAAAATCAGTTGCTTCTCTACTCTACCTTTCTATAGATATCTCTACTTGTGGACATTGGACCCCGTCAAATAAGAAGTCCCTTGGAAGGCCATCTAAAACAGTAGAACTATAACTTATTTGAGGATTTAGATTGCCATAAGGATTTCCTTTGATAGGATGCATTTTCTTGGATTAGACTAACATATCATTATAGTTAGTTTATAGTTGGCACCATTGGACTAGGTGTTTGCTTGTTTTTTGTTACTCTTTTCCCCTGTCATCACCCCTTCGCCTTTTGAGTTTCCTTTGTCTTGACACCATTGCACCCCCTAGGCATTTATCGCAAATAATTTGTGGCTTTCACCCCAAGTTTCATTTAGGACATCCTCTCACCCCTGCTCGACGAGTAAGAGTCCATATACCCAGTCCTCCACCTAGTCCACATACAGACTCTAGTTCTTCTTATCCTTCTAGCTATTACTTTGATTCTGCATCCTCCTACCCCTGCACCGCTACCACGTCAAGAGCTAATATGGGTGGTGGAAATCAAGGTGCTAACACTATTCCTAACCAAGGTAACCCTCTCAGAGGCAATAATGGAACCTCTTTAGGTATGGTTGCTAATCAACCTCTCCTTCCCTACATGGTTGGATTGAACCTCCCCGAATTAAGCTAGCTCATCAACTATCCCATTCTCCATGACCATAATTTCCCTCCATGCCAACCAAACTTCCCTCATACATCCCTAATTTTGAAGGTGATTTGGAGAAGACCCTACCAATCGCACTCGTTCTTTCCACGTGGTGGTTCTCATCCAAATCCATTATTGAGGGCTCCATTCGTCTTCATCTCTTTTAACGCACTCTAACTAGAGTTGCTTCCAAGTGGTATGTCGACCAACTGCATGCCTCTCATTCCACCTTTGTGACTCTTACCAACACCTTCGTTTCATATTTCCAATTACCTCTTCGATATGACACTAGTACTAAACTTTTGACTTCATTTCGTGAAAATTATGTCACTTGCCTTTCTAACCATGTACAAGAATGATGCAAAAAGAGGAGACTCTATAAATCTCCTAAGTTCGAATATCGTGTGTATATGGATTTTTTTTTAGAATACTCTTGGCCCCCATAGGAAAAGATGTTTCCTCTCACTTTCTTCAGATTAAGGAAGAAGCTCTCCAAATAGCCTTGAAATATGATCTGATATATGCCAAGTCAGCTTATGTTTATATACTCCTTCTGGATCTCCCTAAGCCTGGTGTTTCTCATGCACCAGGGACATCGTATGTCATTGACGGTATCATTGGATCCATTTCCCATCCTCATTAATCTCCATATTCTCTACCTCCTATGAGTTGTGGTCAACCCTGGGGGGGACCAATTCTGCTTACACCTATCTGCCTTCTGATCCTTCCTGTGTCAACTCTTACCAAGGTACAAGAATGTCATATGTGTTTTTCCATTCGCATCAGTCGATGCTAGGGCTAGTTGTTTCTCAATCTAATTTCTAAAATGTTATCACGAACCCTTATTATCTATATGCACTACCTAGTGCTCCAACCCAAATGGCACTAGCACCTCAACCTTCCATGCCTCCCCCACCTCTATCGCAGTAGAAACCACCTTCACATAGTCAAGTGTATGCTTATCAGAGTGCTACCATTCCCCCCAACCCTAAGAGAAGGAATAAGGGGAAAGGTAACCAGAACCAGAAACCTCAGGGTAATCAAGACAACCAAGGTAGAAAACCTAATGTCAATAAGGGTGACTAGTCCACTCCCAAAACCCAACAATAGGGTGAACAACACAAGCTAAACAAGGCTCTTAGAACTAATAAATCATGTGCTTATTGCGAGACTTATGCCCATTACACTCATGAATTCCCCCTTCTCCTTCAAATGCATCAGGCATGGGAAGCTCAAACAGCTACCTCTAGAGGGTCGTAACCCATTTCTCAACCCCCTCTTTCTTCCTTCTAGTCGGCAGTGCTTACCAATCCATTCCCTCATCAAGGATATGTAGCCACCCAACCTACCTAGAATCCTCCAGCTCCTTAACCTTCTCAACCTAGGAATGGAAATTACCAAATTTCATGATGAATTATGAAGATGTCAACCTCCAAACTCAGTCGCACCAATATGACAATCCATATGATAAGCCAATGACTAATTCCCAAACCAAAGTTTCCACTGAGCCCTTTTTATCACCAAATAGTACCTTACATATCCCTCCACCTAAGGTAGAGGTTCATCCTAATATCACCAAAGGACCATTACGTTGAAATCATGCTAGTTCTCGATCCACCCACATTTACAATATAGCAGATGACTTGGCATAGTCTCTTTCAACCGTGTCAATGTTGGAAGTCCTCCAGACGTACCCTTCCGAACAAAAATATATATTGTATTCTTTGGGTGTTATGGATCCTTATGATGATCATCTTATTGTCTTTGACATTAATAAATCAAAAAATTCCCCCTTCCCCTCCTTCGTTGCTTTTTAGATATCAGTCTCAATAAAAAACGACATTTTTCAACGGTGTATAATCGACAAAGGCACCTCCACTTGTGTGATGGTTGCTAGTGTTTAGAAGAAACTTGGATCCCCCGACCTATTATCATCAACCATCACTCTTCATTCATGGGATGGTCACCCCTCGCAACCTCTTGGTTTATATCAAAATTTCCCCATCACTATTGTTGGCAAGATGGTCATGATCGATATCGAAGTCATTGACGCCCCTTTGTATTATAACCTATTGTTGGGTCTTAGTTACACATATGCCATGTCAATTGTCGCATCTTCTATATTTTGCAAGATATGCTTTCCCAATAATGGAAATATCATCGTTATCGATCAGTTGATTTACTATGACCCCCAATCATAGACCTCTCCCCAAAATACCATTTCATCAATGGTGGGAAACAATACCACCTCTATCTTTATTGATGTTTCTCTTGGAGTCTATAAAGAGTCCATGTTGCTTGGAGCTTATTATGGCCCAATGCTTATTCCTTCTGAGCCCATCTCTTCAAGTGTTTTCATGCTTCAAGGATCACGGGTCATTGATAAGTAGTTTGGTATGTCCTCTTAGTAGCCAACTTCACAACAACCCTCTGCTCAAGACTTAAATCGTCCTTTATGAACAATTCCTCCAAGAAAGTTCCCTTCAGGTAGTGCCCTCGAGGTCATCCTCCCTCAGGTGGAGTTCCTCTAGGACATTACCCCTTCGTTCAGATACCTTTCTTATTCTCCCCACAATGAATCTTTTCTACTCTTGTAATGGCTATGTTGAGTCTTCCTAACATGACTCTAGGGATCCCAGTCTGGTACATTGATCCTCCTACAAACACTCCTCCTAACCAGCACAAACCATACATGGATTTGACTTTAGTTCAACCCATTCCTACCACCCCTTCCTTTGTTTCAGTTCCATAACAACCTCAATAGGAAGCTACTACTATTTTGAAAGCATCTAGTGAGGGGGTCAAATCCCAAAAAAATGGGGGCAAAGAGAAGACAACCCAAGTGATTCCCGCTCCTCCTAAAATGTTGAAGCCTTCTCCTTCATGTGCTTTGTGTGATGTTCCTGGGCATGCCATCAATACTTGTCCTAAACTCCCCCATATTAAGAGTGTGGTCTCCAATACTCTACCTGATCCTAATATTCCTAAGGTCCATTTTACCTTACCTAAGACCACCAAGAAGAACAAATCATTATGCACGAATCACCTTTTTTCTTTGTGTGATACGTACAGACATTATTCACATCATTGTACTCATCTCGAAGACTTTTGTGATACACTTCATGTGCTTCATGAGTTAGTTGTCACTCGTAGTGACTCTACCTATGGGTTATGGCCCCACTTCTTCACTTGGACAGGAGGTTTCTCAACGCACTATTGTAATTCCCCCTCCTAATGTCGAGATGATGGATATTTCAACACTTATCCTCTACCTATCATCATCCATGGGATCAATATATTCGTACTCTTTACGAGTTTCCTATCGTGCTTCTTTCGAACCATCTTCAGAAGACACTTCGTTCTCAAGATTAGTGGATCTTACATATACTAATCATCTATCCACCCCTTCTAATGATGTGTATGTGAACCTTGTTTCTCATGACATCTTCGTCAAGTGATCTTTCTTCCTCCCTTCCACCCATCTTTCATTCTAATGAATACATCATGGAAGCCATGACCAGCCCTAAATATCCTTGGGATGATATGCACCATCGTGTGTACTTCCTTCCACAGTAAACCAATGATCAATATGTTGTGGAGTCCAAAGACTTCATCCATGGTGAAGTCGACTAGCTCAAAAATCCTATCCCTGCACTAGATGCTTTCAAATAAGGTAATATGGCTAACATTTCCCCCACCATTAATATTAATATCTCGAATAAACTAAGAGTTGAAGAAAATATCACCTTGGGGGCACATTGTACCCTGGAATAAATTGAGGTTTACACTATGTTATTCAAATAATTCTATGATACTATAGAGTCCCAAAACTGTTTTAGCTTGACGTCCTTTTTGTCCATATTTACTTCCTTTTTCCTACTGCTATCATCCAAATAAATGCAGCAAACATAAGTTTTTGACAAGGTAAACATTCATATGTCCTATTTTTCATATTTTGTCAATATGTCTTATTGTTTTTTTAAATTTTACATGCAACTATAAAATTGATCTGATTATGCAGCTAATCCACAAATCTGCAGCCACTTCCATTGTTGATAGGGTTTGAGTGCGTCAATTCAGCAAAGGAGTATATGGGTAGATAGGGAATGATCCTCTCATAGATTTCTTCCTATTTACTCAAGCTAATTCACCAGGAGATCCGCACTATAACACGGTCAACCATGGCGGTCAACAGCAGGACAACGTGCTGGAACACAGTCTGAATTTTAAGAGATTTCATTGATTTTCTTTTTCAATAGAAAACCGAAAAATAAGTGATATGATCTAGTTTTGATAAGGACTATAGTGAAGTCCTGTAGGCTTAAATTTCTTGTATTGTTAAAAAGAACTCTATAAGAACACTGGCAGCTCTGTGTAATGGGTGCGCCACTGTATGTAGTTTGAGCATCCTGTAAAACTCTTTTTTGCTTAATGCAAAGTTCTTATTTCATATATTTTATGTGCTATTAATATAAGGTGACTAACTGCCTCGTGGAAGGCCCTTGCACGCAGATCAGGTCTCTGATTCACATATATTTCCTTTTCAATTCTTATTTCATAGATTTAATTCATGGATGCCCTGTTTTCATGTTTTTAAGATGCATTTCAATGAGGATTGAGACTAGGTTCACTTAATTGATTTCTATATCATTCATTTCATTTGTTTAATACCTAGCATAAACTCCGTAATTTTGTTTCTATTTTGGTTTTTGCATTGAAATAAAGTTGCAGTAGATAAGAGTGGCAGTCTTTCTTAGCTTTTGAATTCAAGCACATTTCATTTCCAAGTTGACAAATTAGGATTTTCTTTATGTCGTTTCATGATTTCATAGTTAGCTTTGTTTAGATGCAACATAAAAATCCAAAAACTATAAAATCATAAAATCATTATTCAATCATTCTAAAAACTCAATTCAATCAAAACTAATTCTAGAGATAACATTTAGGATAATCAATTAACAATAAAATCTTAGGAATAACATCCTAGTATAGATAATAACATCACCTCAACACTAATTCTAGAGTTTGACATTAACTTAGATAGCGATAACACAATCACCTTAACGACATAAAAGACTTCTAGCACATACAATGCACTTTCACTTCATTAGTTTACGTGCCCTCGTCGATAATTTATGCTTACAATTTAAGAACATTAAATTGACTAAACAGTTTGGCGTCGTTGTCGGGGAAGTGCAAATAGAAGTGAAAAAAAATCAAATAAAAACATGACATGCATAGGGAAAGAGACTGTAGAGGTAGATTTGTAGGACAAGGAAGAAGCTTAATTCCCACAACTCCTCTCTCTCCACCACGACCTCGAATTTCCACACCACCCACTCAAACTCGAATTCCATCCATAGGCCAACAAAGACTTCCTGAAATCTTAAGATCTGAAATCCAATCTAGAACTTCACCTACTTCATCTACTAAGGCTATAATCAAAGTAGAAGAAGATCCTACATCCCCAACTACAGGAGTAGTTTTTCTATCTTCCACTAGTGAACAAATTCTAAGAGAAGAATTAGAAATTCCCAATGAAGAAGAGGAACAAGAAACTCATCTTGATCATCCATTAATAGAGGAACCAGAAGAATTATAAGATCCTTTCATAGAAACAGATACTGAAGAATCCATCATGGTTGAAGAAGGAGAAGGAGAGGTACACAATGTCAATGGTGAACAACCTAGGATTGGAGGAGGAGGTAGAGGTAGAGGAGGAGGTGGAGATAGAGGTAGAGGAAGAGGTAGAGGAGGAGGTGGAGATAGAGGCAGAGGAAGAGGTAGAGGTGGAGGAGATCGAGACCCTTTTGGATTTCCTATCTTTGATGAGGATACAACCCTCACAATGAAGAATATTTCACCTTTTATTCTTCCTAATTTCCATGGCAAAAGAAGTGAAGACCCTGAGACATTTCTCTTTGAATTTGAAGTATTATGCAAATCATATGATTATCTACATGTTGCTCAAAAATTAAAATTTGTCCCTGTTGTTGGGTTGTGTTATATTCTTTCCACATAGTTAACAGGGGGTTTGAGGGGTACCCGTAACCCCACTTTATGGGGTCTGGGGCAGCGCCCCGGAAATTTTGGTTTTGGACCCTATGTTAGGTTGGGCGGACCCACCTATGGTTTTGTGCATGATTTTCGCACATGTTTTTTGGACGCGATGGTTTTCGGTCCATGG
>APFE031587137.1:0-14542 GCA_000404065.3 Pinus taeda | reverse complement strand
TTTTGGACGCGATGGTTTTCGGTCCATGGTTTTGGATGCGATGGTTTTCGGTCCATGGTATTGGATGCTTCAGCATGTATAAATATGTATTGTAACATTGAAAGAAAAAAAATGAAAAATCAAGCTGGTAGTCCTGGTTTTGGGATCCAGTGGGAAATCTCTGTGTATATGTGTTTTATATGTTATGATCTCGCATTTTTATTTTTCCTGTGATTTAGAATTCGTATGCAGGTAATTTCTGTACGGGGTTAAAACCTACACTCTTTGTGAGCACTATCCAACTATTCCATCTCCAATATCATATGAGGTAAATTCCTAATGTAGAATTTCCTTCAAATCAAGGGCCAAAAAACCATCATAGTTATAATATTTTAGCTTCTTACCGCATCCTACTACTATGATAATTCTCTACCAAGGGTTGCAGTAAACATAGGACTCCCCCTGAGTTTGACATACCATGCTCATTAATGCTAGATTAATTGGCATCAATGCTAGCTTTGTTGACATCAATGCCAACATACGAGATGCCTCTAACCATTCAAACAAGCCAACTACCCAACAACCTATGGGTGATTCCTTTGTATTTCAAAATGCGTTGATATCTCTTCCTACCATATTCAATGCCAAAGTATCATCCATTAAGGAGATGTAATATCTCAACACATTAACATTGGATCAATTGCATTGAACATTAATAGCCTATGAAATGGGAACCTAAAAATGAAAATCTACCTCAAAAGAGGAAACCTTCAAAGCTGGTAAGAAGATCAAAGAAGATTAAGAAGACTTGAGCTAAGGATCTGATGAAAAAGAAGAAAATATTTTTAGAATATTGAAGAGAAGATCTGGAAAGTACAAAAGTAAGTTACATTTCAAATGCTTTAATTGTGTAAAAGTAGGTCATTATGTATTTAAAGGTCCACATAAGGAAGAAAACAATGAATATGATCATCAATAGAAGAATAAATATACGAAAGTAAAGAAGGAAAAGAAGGAAAAGAAGTTGAATAAGAATATTTCCTATACACAAGAAGGGAATAATTCCTTAGAATATGAAGAGGAACAATCCTCTAATGAATAAAGAACCAAAGAAACAATAAAAGACTTCATGTTCATGGCCTTCAAAACTCTATATGAGAGACAAGTTGAGTTTGACGAAGAAGAGGTTGAAGTAGATTTTACGGGTATATTGTTCAATGCCTTAGAAGAAATTCAAAGACCTTGGAAAAAGAATAAGAAGCATAAAAAGATGTTGAAAACTTTTGAAAAATAAAATAATAAATTTGAAGATTTATCACTTATTATTTTAAAAGTTAGGTTGGAAGAAGTAATTAATATTGAAGGAACTTTGTTACAATGGCTAAAAGAGAAGGGAAAGGAGTGTGAAAATATAGAAGATGAGTTAGACTCTCTTAGAAAGGAATTAGAGGAAACCAAGATTTAGTTGAACCAAACTTTAAATGTTATTAAAGGAACTAGCAAGTTAGATTAGATCTTGAGAATTCAAAGATATTCTCTCATCAAAATTTGTATAATCTATGAAGGAGAATCAAGCACCAATAAAGTTAAATAAAAAGAACCAATCAACTATTTTGAACCAGCCAAAGGAACATACAACAATGCATCCAAAGGAAATGAAAAGAATTAGTAGAAGCAAAGAAAAGAAAAGGACAACAAAACAACTCAACAGTAGCAAAAGAAAGGTTATAACAAAAATTCAAAAAGCCACCAAGATCATGTAATAAATCAGTGAAGACCTCATCCTTGTCAAGGAGAAATTAATCAAAAAACAAAAAGTCATATCCATGGAAAATTTTAATGATGGAAAATTATCTTGAAGTTTAAAAACATTGGTGAATCTCACTAACCCTAATATGTAAATTATAAAATTCTTATTGATATACTTGTAGAATTATTCAAATTTATAATGATTTTATATATACTCTCTATATAATGTTGGTGATTTTTAAGGTAAAATAATTTTATATTGTAAAATATGGGCGAATAATTTTTTTTGTTGGAAAAATCATTGAAAATTAGCCCACATGTGAATATTAGCCCCTAAAATTTTCTATGGTCATATCCTCAAATATAAATTTCTCCCAAGTACCAAAACATTTTCAATGGATACTATTATTCATGTATGAATTTTTGAAATAAGGCTATAAACTGTAGAGCATACCTTGGAAATAATTAGATAAGAAATAAGCCTTATCAATCAAACATAGATAGTAGATTTGTAAATCCACACAGGAATAATCCTAAGGATAGCAAAGCAGTTTCTCCTCTATTATATTATACTGAATGTTATCTATCATAACTATTATCATAAAATAGTTGATTGTAGAATATATTCAAATCAACTCCTCATATTAAGTGCTCAAGGGGAACCAATACATGGAAGAAGAAAAATCAAAGAAAAGATTGAAGAATGTGGCATTGTCTTATATGCCTAATACCAAGGCATTTATTGCTATGTGGATGATAAATGTTCTAAACATATGATTGGTGATTGTAACAAATTCTTGTCATCAAGAGAAGATAAGACAAACAATGTTAAGTTTAGAAATGATGCTCTAGGAAAGATCATGGGAAAGGAAACAATAACTTAATGGAAGAGGTAAGGCTCAAGACATTATTTTTATGGATGGACTCAAGAACAATTTATTGAGTTTGATTCAAATGTGTGATAAGGGGTATGATGTCACTTTTCATTTTAAAGGATTTGAAATAAAGAATTCAGATATAGGGAAAGTAGTGGCAGGAGCTATAAGAACATCAAGCCATGTATACATATTAAATGAAGACAATGAAAAATGTTCCATGGGAAAATATGATGAGAGATAGTTATGGCATAGGAGGTTGAGACACTTTCATTTTTACCATATTATAAATCTCAACAAAATCCAAGTTGTGAGGGTGATCTGAGTTGACTCAACTCCCGAATTTAACCAAGATCGTTTACTTATGTGATGTTGTTAGAATTTCATTTAAAAGACAATAAAGGAACATATATGGATGTTGTAAAGAAGAGGGAACATGAAAAGAATCAACAACATAAAACACAAGACGTTGATAACAAATTTTGTCTAGGAGGGACTACATCTTTGGGCCCCAGTGTCAAGATGGTGTAGGTTGCTACATTAAGTGTTGGAAAGAGTGATGATGTACATGATTGTGTTTTCTCTATCGTGCAAGAAATATGCCCTCATGCAAGAGTGGCTTCACGATATGTTCTGCTAAAGGAACTCTCATTCACAAAAGGACTCCTATCAGCATGACATAATTTCATGTATGATAATAATGAGCATCTCACCAACATGGCATCAAATGGATCTCAATTCAAACATACATGGTGACACATGAGTATCCCATCAACATGGAAGCAAAGGGATCTCAATCAAAACATGACAATAAGTACATCTCACATCAAGAAAAAAACAAGATCCCACATCAAACATCAAACAGGGATCTATACAGTACAATGCATCTTAAGCAAAGAGAAAAAGAAGTACATGATCACACTACATATACCTCACATCAAGGAGTTATCTAAAGAAGACGATGATAAACTGCTGGATTTGGATGTACCATCAATCTCGTGGCCTCAAATATCATGGAAATGATAGGTCGCACATTGAATGCTGACACCTTCACTCCACTTTGAAAAGCAGCTAAAAAATGGAATGATCAAATGGAAAATCTGATTACACCATCAGATTTGTGGTGTCGAATAGTGTAAAATCGACTATCAAATTTTTGAATTCTGACAAAGTGAAAATCTGGAGCTACAGGAATCTTTTAGATTCCCCCTAGATTCCTCAAATATTCCCTCCTCCAGGTCATTTGAAGATCTGTTCCTCAGATCAAAATTCTGTCTGGGCCATCAAGTTCGTGTCACTGAGAAGTGTAGGATTGACATAAAGTTTGTCAAATTTGGACACTGGAAAAATTCCGCCCTCCAGAAAGTTGGGCTCAATCATGGTTTTTCTTGCCTCTGCTCCATGCTCATGGTTCCACCTGCAATTCATTAAAAAATTGTCTCGAAAATCATGTCAGGGTTCTGCTCCTGGTTCCATCGCTCATGGCTTTGAAATAAAATATTAATATATCAATTTTCACATTGGCGTCTTCGACCTCAAATCTGCTCCTCCTTTCGATGTTGCACTGAGGGCATGTTTATATGGTGGTAGGGTGGTAGACTTTACAAAGCCTCCACCCATGGCGTGGTGGTTAGGCGGAAGAATGGAGGTGAAGGGGTCGGGGGATCAAATCCTGCCTCTCCCAAAATTGCCACAATGTTTATTTTACTAAACCATTTTGTAACATTTTACATAGCCATTATATATATATGAGCACAACTTTTATGGTTTTTGTATTAATTTGGGGCTACCCGCTTGAGAGACGACCACGTGGGTCGAGCAGGTTCGACCCTCGCTGGCTCCCTTACATGGTGATGGTTATGATATGCGAGGTTCGCTCCATGCGGCCCTGTCCCAATCCTTAATGTGACATACACCATATTTTTATATGGTTTTCATATGTTAACCATGTTTCAAATTTTAACAATATTTGTTATAATGAGTTATATATAGGGTGATTTTCTTTATGAAAGTAAGGGTCATTGGACGTTTTAAATACGCAACAATTTCTCCCACCCAGGGGCCAGATTCCAGTGATCGCTTCTGGTGCAATTTGTAGGACCATTAACCCTACCACTTCGCTAAGTCAACCCTGAAATTTGACTGGCCCTACCTCCCTCATACAAGCTCAAATTTGAGTGTCGTTTGCACTGTTGGAATCAGGGTGACGAGAACTTCAATTTGGTGTTGGTTTGAGAGCAATCTAACCACTTTGAATTTTGACCTTTTCTGAGTCCTCTGGGACTTTTGCATGTGTCTGGAGCCACCTGGATCAATCCTCCCCACTGAGGAGCTTTTGGTCCTCCAAAAGCATGAAAAATAATTTGCAACTTATTTGTACCCTGTCTGCACTTACAAGTATCTGATATGTCACCCTTCCTTCTCCTTCACCTTTGTCCTTCAAAGCCATAAGAGATTAGCCAACACCTGCAACCTCTGCAAACTTGTAGTACATTATTTTGCAAATTACATGCTTTATTTACAAGACCAACTAATGACCCAAGCATTTCATATTTGCCACGAGTTTATAACACATACTGATGGTCAAGTTTAAATCAAAATGGAAACAATACCCCAGATATGAAAACAAGGCCAAAATATCATTGTTTCTTCAACATGTGATGGAAAACACATCATCACTGCAACACGTGATTTAAAAAGATAAGGCCACTCACTATTGGTGCTTTAACAAGTAATGGAAACACAACATCACTTTCATAGTTTAAAATACAATACAAAATAAGACCAGACATCATTGTTGCTTAATAAGTGATGGAAAACACATCATCACTTTTACATTTTAAAATGCAAGAAATGATTTACAAAAGCATGACCATGACAAACTAACATATCTAGAAACCATTTTTCACTTATCAATGTGAATGGATCATCCCCCTACAGTGGTTTTGCTTGTCGAACGTATTTTTCAACTGGTTCATGCACCAATGTTTTATCTTTAAGGTGCTGCTCTGGATGGAACCACCAACATGTGGCCCTTCGGTGACCACTTCTGTTGCAATGACTGCAATACGTCTTCTTCCTCCATATCTTCTTAACATGTTTCTTTGCCTGTTGTTGAGAGGGTCTTTCATGCCTCATCCTTTTTCGTGTTGCCATTCTCTTCTAGAACTCAACAAATGTATGGTTATGTAATCCGCAAAAAGTACATGTTTTTCGATTCCATGTTTTATATTCATCATTAACAACATGATTATAATTGAAATGGACATTCGAATATTGAGACTATTTATACCTTTCCTTTCTGTCTCTGGTGTCATTATGGCGATGAGAGCTTGCCTTAGCTCTTTCCCTGCAATGGGCACTGCCATGGGATGATGGGGATGTGTTCCCATTATTCTCTTTCCTCGATGATTTCAATGATGTCTCTAAGAGTCTAACACCTTCGAGAATTCTCCTTCAGTGCATCCCAAGCTTTCGTATTGAGGTCTCTGCACATCGTTCAATGGTTGAGTTATGCCTTGGCTATTAACACCAAGTTTTAACTCCTTGGTCCTCATCCTGGTAAGGAGCCTCATGTTTTTCCATGTAATTGGTATCTCCACATTTCCAACAGAAATTATACTATGTGAAGATGAAACTGAAGGGAAATCAACATCTTTTGCCTCCATTGTCGAGTTGGAATGAACTGATGAGGGCTTCTCATCATTTTTTGTTGGTGGTTTTTTTGTCTATCCTAGCGCATTCCCTAACTTCCTTTTTGACATATCCAAGTCTTGTTCGACAGGGTAATTCCTCTACTTTGATGGGGTTGACAATGCCTTGGCCATTAATGTCTAAGCATTTTCCTTCATACCCCATTTTCTTCAGCAGTTTGTAGCCAATTCCTCTGGTATGATTTTCAAAACAGTGAAATCATCATCAGGAAACATACATGAAGATAGAGAATTGCTTTTTACCACACATGGGTCACGCTACAGCTTTTCCAAGGCCTCATCCTTAGGTTACAGTTGTCGTAGCAAAATATGTTTCTCATTTTTTGCTTCTTGTAGAAGCATCTTCAATTCAGCGTTATCTACGTGAAGAGTTTCGTTGTTGTGCTTCAGTTCTTCTAGGGCCTCTTTCGTGGCTTGCAACTAAAGATGTAATCACTGCTTTTCCTCTGTCTCTTCTTGTAAAGCTTCATACATTATTTCCACATTTTTGGACACTCTGAGCTGGTCTCGTACATCACTTTTTCATCCTCCATCATTTCATGTTCCATTATTCATGCTCGAAATTCACATTTACCTAAAGATCACTCTGATACCAAACTTGATCCAAGTTGAATCAACTCTCAGATTTAGCCAAGATCTTTTACTTCTGTGATGTTCTTAGAATTTAATTTAAAAGAGCGTAAAGGAACATATATGCATGCTATAAAGAAGAGGGAACATGACAAGAATCAACAACATAAAACACAAGACGTTGATAACGAAGTTCATCTAGGAGGGACTATGTCTCTAGGCCCCGGTGTCAAGATGGTGTAGGCCGCTGCATTAAGTCCTGGAAAGAGTGATGATGTACATGAATGTGTTTTCTCTATCATGCAAGGAATATTCCCTCATGCAAGAGTGCCTCCACGAGTTGTTCCGCTACATGAACTCTCATTCACAAAAGGACTCCTATCAGCATGACATAATTTCACGTATGATAATAATGAGCATCCCGCCAACATGGCATCAAAGGGATCTCAATTCAAATATACATGGTGACACATGAGTATCCCGTCAACATGGCGACAAAGGGATATCAATCAAAACATGACAATAAGTACATCTCACATCAAGAACAAAACAAGATCACACATCAAACATCAAACAAGGATCTATACAACACAATGCATCTCAAGAAAAGAGACAAAGAAGTACACTGCATATACCTCACATCAAGGAGTTATTTGAAGAAGAGAATGATAAACTGCTGGATCTGGATGTACCATCAATCCCGTGGAGTCAAATATCATGGAAATGATTGCTCGCACATTGAATGTTGACACCTGCACTCCAATTTGAAAAGTGGCTGAAAAAAGGAATGACCAAATGGAAAATATGATTAAACCATCAGATTTTTGGCATTAAATAATGTAAAATTGACTGCCAAATTTTTGAATTCTAACAAAGTGAAAATTAGAGCTACATAAATCTTTTAGATTCCCCCTAGATTCCTCAAATATTCCCTCCTCCGGGTCATCTGAAGATTTGTTGCCCAGATCAGAATTTTTTCTACGCCATCAGGTTCGTGTCACTGAGAAGTGTGGGATTGACATAAAGTTTGTCCAATTTGGACATTGGAAAAATTTCGCCCTCCTGAAAGTTGGGCTCAATCATGGTTTTGCCTGCCTCTGTTCCACACTCATGATTCGACCTGCAATTCATTAAAAAATTGTCTCGAAAATCACGTCAAGGTTCCTTTTCTAGTTCCATCGCTCATGGCTCTGCAATAAAATATTAATATAACAATTTTTGCGTTGACTTCTTAGCTCTCAAATCTGCTCCTCCTTTCGCCATTGCATTGAGGGCGCATTTATATGGTGGTAGGGTGATGGACTTTATAAAGCTGCCACCCGTGGCGTGGTGGTTAGGTGGAAGAATGGAGGCAGAGAGGTCGAGGGATCAAATCCCACCTCTCCAAAAATTGGTGTATGGTTTATTTTACTGAATCGTTTTGTAACATTTTACATAACCGTTATATATATATGAGTGCAGTTTTTTATGGGTTTTGTATTAATTTGGGGTTGCCCACTTAGGGGACAGCCACGTGGGCTGGGTGGGTTCAACCCCCGCTGGCTCCCTTACATGGTGACGGTTATGATATGCGGGATCCGCTCCATGTGGCCCCATCCCAATCCTTAATGTGAGGTACACCATATTTTTATATGGTTTTCATATGTTAACCATGTTTCAAATTTTAACAATATTCGTTATAATGAGTTATTTATAGGGTGACCATATTTTTATATGGTTTTCATATGTTAACCATGTTTCAAATTTTAACAATATTCTTTATAATGAGTTATATATAGGGTGATATTTTTTTATGAAAATAAGGGTCATTGGGCGTTTTAAAGAGGAAAAAATTTTGCATGTTGGTGGCTAGATTCCAGTGACCACTGCCAATGCAATTTGTAGGACCATTAACCCTGCCACTTGGCCAAGTCAACCCTGAACTTTTACTGGCCCTATCTCCCTCATACGAGTTTGAATTTGAGTGTTGTTCACACTGTTGGAATCAGGGTGATGAGAACTTCGATTTGGTGTTGGTTTGATAACTATCTGACCACTTTGAATTTTGACCCTTTCTGAGTCCTCTGGGACTTTTGCATGTGTCTAAAGCCACCTGAATCAGAGGGACTTGCCAAAAATATCAAATCCAGGTAATTAAATTTGCAAATCATGCCAAATTTATAAGCAAGTTTGAGTGCCTTGCAAGTCAAAAGAAAATTTGTCTACTAGTCCCTTATAACTAGTTCATAGAGACTTATGTGGTCCCTCAAGAAATAAGACCCTGAGTGGTGAATGGAACTTTATGCTAATAATTTATGATTATAACACGTGGATCACATTTTCAAGCATTAGTTTGAAGAGTTTAAAAGGTTCAAAGTTTTCAAATCCATGGTTGTAAACCAAATTGATTACAAATTGAAGTGTTTAAGGTCATATAGCAGTGAAGAGTTTACTCTGAATGATTTTGATCATTTTTGTGAAGAACATGGCATAAGAAGACAATTCAGAATTGCAAATACTCCAAAACAAAATTAGACCAATGAAACAAATGGCTAGAGCTACTTTGGATGAAATAAATCTGCCAAATACTTTTTGGGTTGATGTTGTTCATACAACAATCCATATTTAAAAAAAATCCCATCTTAGGCCAAATAGCAACAAGACTCTCTATAAATTGTGGAATGGAAAACGAGCCTCAATAAAGCACTTGAAATTCTGTGGCTGCAAGTGCTACATTAGGAATAATGACAATTTGGGTAATTCCAATGCAAGAGAAGATGAAGGATGTTTTTAGGATATTCAACTTAGAGTGAAGGCTATAGATGTTATAATAATATATTATGAAAAGTTGTTTACAATATTGATGTGAGAGTGGATTATGAGTTACCTCTCAAAGAAAACAACCAATATTTATTAGTCCACCTAATTAGACTGACAATGAAGATGAAGCAATGCAACTTGAAGAAAAAAGAGAAGAAGAAGAGGAAAAGTGATCTCACCCAAATACCCCCTCTGGGTACGTTAAAAAACATCATCTTATAAATCTCATTGTTGGTAATAAGGAAACAGGAGTCCAAACTTAAAGAAGATTAATAAATAACTCCATCAATCTCATATTTCTATGTTGTCCATGATTGAGCCAAAATATTTTTCTCAAGAAAGATAAGATAAGCTTTGGATAAAAGCCATGCATGAAAAGTTAGATCAGATTGAGAAAAATCAAACTCAGCAATTAGTTCCAAGACCATTAACCAAAATTGTTATTGGCACAAAGTGGTTCTTTACAAACAAATTAAATGAGGATGGACAAGTTGTGAGAGAAAAATGCTAGATTAGTATGTAAAGGTTATGCTGAAGTTGAAGGAATGGATTTTGATGAAATTTTTCTCCTATAGCAAGTTTAGAAGAAATTATAATTTTTCTATCATTTTCTTCACAATAATTTCAAAGTTTATCATATGGATGTAAAATAATCATTCTTGAATGTTGAACTTGAATAAGAGGTTTATATAGAACATCCTAAATTTTTTCAGTTGTCAGAAAATATTGAGGTAGTGTGTAACCTAAAAAGCATCATATGGACTATAACAAGCACCGAGGGCATGCTATTCAAAATTAGGCGAACAACTATAGCATCCAAGCTTCAAAAGAGGGACATATGACAGTAATTTGTATATCAAATATGAAAATGAAAATATTTTAGCTATTGTTGTTTATGTTGATGACATCCTTTTTGGTAGTGATGGACATTTACTTGGCCAAAAGTTTGCAACTAATATGCTTGATGAATTTGAGATTTTTATGCTTGCGGAACTCTCATTTTTCCTTGGATTATAGATTACTTAATCAAAAAAAGGTATATTAATTTCTCAAGGAAAATAGCTCAAAGAAATTTTGAATAAGTTTTGGATGGAAGAATGTTCACTCGTCAGTACTCATATGGTCACTTGATGAAAACTAATCAAATATGATGAGTCACCAGAGTTAAATGAAACAATGTACAAATCAAAAACTGGTAGCTTTTTGTACCTAATAACATTAAGGCCAAAAATTATGAAATTTATTGGTGTAGTTTCAAGGTATCAATCAATCCCCAAAAAAAGGAATCTCTTAATTCAAAGAGGAATTTTAATTATTTAAGAGCCACAATGGACTATTGGATATGGTATCCGAAGGGGAAAAGATTCTTTTACTACATAGACAAATGTTGATTGGCTTGGAAATCTAGATGATAGTAAAAACACAAATGGTGGTGCTTTCTTCCTAGGGAAGTGTTTGGTGGCTTGGCTAAGAAAAAAGTATACATCTATATCAATTTCTACTGTTAATTTCAAGTACATAGTAGCTACAACATGTTGTACTCGTATTTTTTGGATGAAGCAAAAGTTACAAGTCATAAATGTAACTTATGATAAACCCATTCCCATTATATGTGATAACACATTTACTGCTATTAGTATATCCAAGAACTATATTCTTCACTCAAAGACCAAGCATATTCCGATAAAGGATCACTTTCATATAGAATGGGTGGATAATTAGATTGCAAAGTCGAAGTATATATCCATACAGGAGCAAGTTGTTGGTAATTTCACCAAACCTCTTGCCTAAGAGCCTTTTGAGTACTTAAGGAAAAATTTGAGAGTGATGTCTCACTCATCTCTTTTCTAGTGTTCTTCATTAGCAAATATGCTAGTTTTCTAAATATTTCTTGAGCGTGTCTATATGGTTGGAAAGAAGAAAATAGACCAAGTTTTAAGATCAACATGAGAAATACAAGTTTAGGGGAGTACAATGCATTATGAGATGGAAAGTTTGATGTTTCCTAAGCCTCCCTTTGTTTTTTTTCAATTGGTATCTCTTGATTTATGTGGCAACAACTTCAAATCAACAACTTGTTATATCCAGGGTTATACCTCAAGATTTTTAGAGGGAGAATAATCAGACGGGGAGTAACTAAATCCATTTTCCATTGATGTTAAAGTGAGAGAGTGTTCAACCATTCACTCTTCAGAAGTAGCGGGTGAGAGTGTGAAGACAATGGTATATAATGGGAAATTATTCAACCTAACAGGGGGAAGTGTTGCAAGGTGGTGGTGTTCCCATCAATGACTAGAAATGTGAGGAGGTGTTTCCCTCAATGTCAAAGGGGGATAGTGTTGAGTATGTTGGCATTTTTTGGTAGTAGTGATCATTGATGTCAAGTATAGTCATTGATTTCATGTGATGTCAAGTTCAGGGGAAGCTTGTTGAGTTGCCATGCATGATGCTGATGTTGTTATTGATGTCTTGGTTGTTTAAGTTGATGATGACTAGGTTGTTTATTGAGTAGCCTATATTTGAATGAATGTTTTCTTAAGGTAACTTGCTCAAAATCACATGAAAAGTTTTTGGTTGGATAGTCATCTCAAAGAGCCTTCCAAATATATATGAAACTTAGCCTAAATCACAAGGGATTAGGAGAAATTAGGCTTTGATGTTTATAATGACTCCACGGTTCATGGTTCCAACAAACATTTGGCTATCTAGGGTTGGAGTAGGATGGATGATAGCTAACAGGTCAAATCAATAGATAATAAGATCCCTGATTACATAACGCCCAACACTAGTTGGATCCCAAATTACATGGCAAGATGACTTGGCAGAGATAGGTGGTAGACTAATGATATGGCCCAATGAGATAATGACATGTGGCACTTTGTGATCGTGACATGTGGTAGGTGGATTTTTGATTTTTTGGTGGCTAAGTGGCCCTCTCTGAGTGACACATGGAAATGATGTGGAATGACAAATGGAAGAATGTGATATAGTAGTGACATGGCATATGAGGTGGTAGAGCCTAAGGACTCATGCCATGAAGTAGTTTTGTAAGGCTTTGCAGTGTTAGGAATTTTGGCGATTTTTCATCTGAAGACAGAAGTTCCTCTGTCTATTCGAGATAGCGGAGGTGTAAGCATCAAAGCAAAGGAGTGGATAACTAGAATATCAAATCCCCACATTAGGGTTAAGGATTCGGTAGCAAGATGATCCATCCAACATTGTAGAAGTGCAAACTTGGTTGCAAAGAGAAAGAGGGACCAAACCATAGAAACTCGGGATGTAGGCCCCAACATAAAAATAATCTAACAGGTGGTGGAACTGTGGAATGGCTACAGTGTATGGGGACTAGATCCCTAGATCTCGAATTAATATGGATGCATGGATTTGGCCAATGGTTGGTGAAACGACAAACTATTGGTCATAGTGCCTAGTCAAAGGGGACATTGCAAGATATGACAAGGTGTCTAGTGGACCATCAAGTTAGAAGGTTGTCCAAATCATAAAAAATTTGGCTTACATTTGAGTCAAAGTTGATAGTAGTGGCTGGCAGTTGAGCTCGAGCAGCAAGTGGTTGGCTGACAAGAGTTAAGTCCCAAGTTCTGGACCTCAATCATATGGGGTTAGAGTGTGAATGTTGAGGATCATATTACCAACTAGACCTCAAGTCACAATCAAAGTGCATTTAACGGTTCGTCGACCGAAATGAGGTTAAGATCCAAGTCTCAACCCATAATCATATGCACCATGGAGCTAAACACCATGGACTACAAGATGAAAATTTGGCATTCATGCTCTAAATTCTTTTAAAGAATTAAATTCATAGAGGAACAAAATTTTATGTGTTTCATATTTATACAAGGAAAATAATTGACAATGAATGTGTGCTCCCATGCAAAACAAGGTACGATAGCTACTATTGACATGAATAGAACACACAACTCAAATAGAAGAAAGAGAGGAAAGGAAGCTTAGTAGTAGAGATCTTTATTTCATATTTGAAATAGAGTTGGAGATTAAATGTTGTGTTGAGTGATTTCCTGATATCCAAAGCAGCTACACATTTAAAAGTTTAGAGATTTGAATAATTATGTAAGCAATTGTAGAAGATAAACTAGATTAGAGAGTGGATCGTAATGCAAGTTTCCATAATTGTGAGGAATCTTAATTGAATCATAAAGTTAGAGAAAGAATAGGTTGATGCAGAGCAAGGAAAATCATATCTTATATTCAACAATGTATGAGTGGTATCTTCAATTAAAAGGCTTCAAATCTGAGTGTGAAAATCGGTGGAAGAGGTATCTAAAAGGCTAAGCAAGTAGGTGCTTGCAGATGAGGGGGGTTGGAGTCTCCTTTAGGTTGGTACTTGTAAAAAAGATCAAGGGGTTGGTGCCTCTAGAAGGTTGGAGCCTACAAAAAGTGGGTGTTGGAGCCTACAAAAAGTGGGTGCTTGCAAATATAAGGGGGTTGGAGCCTCTTATAGGTTAGTGCCTACATAATTTGATGTAATATGTAATTGGTACTTACATTTACATAATAATAAAAAGGAATTTGTGGTTTTCACCCATATATCAACTTTTGATGTTCAAGCTTCATGTGATTGGTATATTGTTATCTTCTTGAATGTGCTTAATTGATTATTTAATTGTTAACAATCTTCAAATATTGATTTGCGCACCCTCTTAGTATTTTCCTTCAAATTACCAACAAAGATATATCTTAACTCCTTATTTATAATACACCAAGATAAATCAAAATTTGAAAAAAAATATTGTGTATCCATAGTAAATGTGAATATTCAAATATTTTATATATAACCTACATTGAAATATTATTTTGTTAATATTAAAATATATATAT
>APFE031587132.1:0-15771 GCA_000404065.3 Pinus taeda | reverse complement strand
AATCTTGACTTTTTCGAACAAAGCATGTGAATGTTTAGGGCCTTTCCTTCAGATGGATCAAATTGTGAGAATCTCTCTATGGTTGTGAGAAGCAACAAATGTTTTTCCTAGAAGTTCTAGCTTGAAACTAGTAACCCTTTCCCCTGACATATGACAGGCAATTGAAAAATCCCTGAGATCATCTAGAAGTATCACTGCTGAGATCATCATCATCACTACTTTGTTAAGGCTGCTCCTTCAACTAGGTCACTGTTGCACCATGACTGCTCCATTGAGATCTTCATCACTGTTGCAACCTTCCTCGAGATCTTGACCTTGCTATGAATACAATTATGCCGAGAACATGTTTATGTCTGGGATATATGTCGTGTCTGGGATATATGTCGTACCGAAATCCTCATTAGACTACCATCAAGACCATGAATACAATTGAGATCATGATAGTTTAGAAGGTATGCCGAGACTGATTGATCTCAGGGATCCTCCACATCAAGAGTGTGAGACAGTGATGGTTATGCCGAGACAAAGCATCACTAAGATCCTTCTTCTAACATGAGATTGTGTCTGCACTTTCACCGAGACTATAACTAAGATTTCATTGCATCGAGGTTTGTTGTAGTTATGCCGAGACTGTGTCACTACGATCCTCTAACTAGGCCGAGACTTCTGAGATATATGCGGGGATATTCTATACATATATAATGAGGCTAATAGGAGATAGGTCCGAATCTTTTTCACTAAGATATCCACCGAGATTGTGTCTCTTCATTCACAGGTATGCCGAGATTGTTTCTTGCACAGAACTCTTCATTACACCAAGGCTGCATCCTCCTGTCATGCGTATGTCAGACCCTTATAGTCATGTTTATTATTATGTGATGGAGTCAGACTAGCCCAGGTTTCTTCCTGCACCTATAACCAATCCGATGTTGCAATCAAACCCTTGTTCTAACCTTCTTTGATGTCAATTTCGGTCCTTCTATCCATCCGAAAACTTCAGAGAGAATGCGAGTTCACGTCAGTTTTTGTGCTGACCCTGACTGGGTATCTATAGTGGTTATGTCCATATATGCAAGCCGACTTGAAGGTGTAAAACGACATGTCTATTTATTCAGCCGACGTGACTGCCATTTAGCTAATTAATTCAATTTTGAGGTCGACATGATCATCTCCTTATCGTTTTGCTTGTAGACTTCTTGTGATTGCTTTTGGAGGATTGATCTTGGTCTTGGAGGGCTGCTCTAGGCTAGAATAGAATATATTTTACATAGGCTCATAAAGAGCTCCTTCATACATGACTTGACTCTTTGACTTTATTAATAAATCCTAAAGACATCAAGAAGAAGTCTTTGACCTAATGACACTTCTTGCTCATGAAACCCATGTAGCAAGGCATACAAAAAAAAATATTCTCTTTTATTACATCATTTACAAAGATCATGTCATTATGAAGACCAAACCTAGTTACGCTTTCTTCAACATGACATGCCTGCATTTGTGTTATAGGAGTTGCGTTTTCCAAGCATATAGTTCACATATATATTCTTATTCTGTGGCAGGGGATTTGAGACAACATCTAGAGGTTTGCTTGCATGGCCAACCTGTACATTTTTGTAGGTCTGTAAAATCAAGTTTGTATTGAAAGTATATTTATTAACATTGATATAATTTAAACAGATTGAGGCACATGTTGGTGGTGTGAATGATAATTGCTTTTTCACACCTTACCTACCAGCTCTTCATAATTACATGAGGGGATGATAAGACCAAGGTAATACGCTTTATCATGTGTCAAGACATTCTAGTAATTGTCGCTTACTTCTCTGTATACAAAAAATTTTAAAAGAAGGAAAAAAAATTGTTTGTGATTGTATGTGTGGGATGCGGTAACTGGTCGAAAGCAGTGTACATTTGAAGGTCATGAAGCAACTATATATGTTCTGTTTGTCCTCACCAGTAAAAAAATATTCAGGTACTTTGTTCCTTGAGACTTGAAAAAAAAATCATGTGCATTGCAGTTGAGTAATATTAAATTCTAGTTGTTTTGAAGTTAGGTTGCATATTTTTTTTTTGTTTGATGTTTGGCTTCCTGTGAATTTTTCCATATGACAAATACTTTATTGCACTAAAGACAGATGAATTGTGATTCTTTGTTTGTGTGCAATTTATTTTTTCTACAGCTATTGATGGAAAGGTCAAAGCCTGGTTGTATTATCTTGGGGGATCTAGGGTGGACTATAATGCTCCAGGCCTCTGGTGCACTACAATGACTTATAGTGCTGATTGAACAAGGTAAAATTGTGATTCTTTGTTTGTGTGCAATTTATTTTTTCTACAGCTATTGATGGAAAGGTCAAAGCCTGGTTGTATTATCTTGGGGGATCTAGGGTGGACTATAATGCTCCAGGCCTCTGGTGCACTACAATGACTTATAGTGCTGAATCGCTGATTGAACAAGGTAAAATGTTAACTTAGAATGGTGTTTAATTTGTAAAGTCTCTTCATGTGGATCTGACTTTTACTTTATCCAATTTTCTATATTTGCTCTGTCAAGATTATTTATGAAGTATATAATCATTTGCATTTTTTATGAGGCTCTTTTTTGAAGTATATAATCATTTGTATTTTTTATTAGGCTCTTTTTTGAAGTATATAATTATTTGTATTTTTTATTAGGTTCTTCTCCTGTGGAACAAGTAAAGTTGGTGATTCATACCTGGTTGAGTGGAATTGAAAGTGAGGGAACAATCAAGCGGACATATTCTAGTTTTAGGAAGCGTTCCTTAGGTGTTGTGCAATTTGATACAACCAGAGATAGATTCTTGGCAGTTGATGATGAATTTCAAATAAAGTTTTGGGACATGGATAACACCAATATCCTCAACAATTGATGTTGAGGGTAGTTCGGTAAGAAATTATTTTTGAAGATGAGGATGGTTCATTTTCAGTTTGAGAGGAGTTTCTAACACATTATTTTAAGTTTTCTTGATCACATCTCAATGCATAATCTTTGCTTTATTTCCAAAAAGGTCCAGGCTAGTCCTCACCTTCGTTTCAGTGAAGATGGTTCCGCGTTGGCAGTCATAACGAATGACAAATGCATAAAGATCTTAGCCAATGCTGAGGGGAATGACAATGGCATAAAGATCTTAGCCAACACAGAGGGATTTTGCTTAATTGGCATGCTGGGGAGTAAACCCTTTGAGGGAACGAGGGTGCCACCAGAGATAATGGAAACAAAGGTAGATTGTTTCTTCCATGCATATTTACTATGTACACGAACGGCTAATTAATGGCAAAGTTTAAACTCTAACTAAATCATTTTTACTATGTAGACTTCAATTGCGAATGTCATGCCTCTTGCAGTCACTGCTCCTGGTTCCCTTAGCAGTGCTATAACGTTCGGACAGACTTCCACCTGCATTGTCAAATGACCTATTTTGTAAGAGCTGTCTCAAAGAATTGTTTCTTTAGAATCTAGCCTATTTGTCTAGCCATATTCAGTTTAGTTGGTTACATATATCTTATCATTTTCTAAACTCTCACTCCAGAGTTCAGATATTGTTGCTTTCAACTTTCCATATAGCGTAAGGTTTTGTTCTTTTCCCCTTTCAAATGCTCTATTAGCCATTATTTTGGAATATCTTTAATAGGAATAGGATGATATTATCAATGAATTCTATCAATTATCTGACACTCTAGACAACATGTGTGCAGAGTAGTATAGACAGCTGTCGAACCCCAGATGTTAAACCAAGGCTTCTAGATGAGGTCACAGACAAGAGCAAGAACTGGAAATTGACTGAGATCATTGATTCGGGTCGGTGTAGGTCTCTCAGGTTGCCTGACACTATGCATGCAAGCAATGTATGCAATTGTCCTTCTATTATAAATAAAAAAACATTAAAGGCTGACATTACAATTTTATGTGCTACAAATTCTGTCGATATTGATCCAAACAAGTAATGTGCTATTTCTTGCAGGTGGTAAAACTGATATACACCAATTCCGGTGTTGTTGTTTTAGCACTGACATCCAATGCTCTCCATAAGCTATGGAAATGGCCGCGGAGTGACGGGAATCCTTCAGGAAAGGTGGGGTTCTTTAGTAGTTGTTGTTTGTTTCCTTTTTATTTTAGCTTGTTTTATTTATTTATTTGTTAGTTATAATTTTGGATATATAATTTGCAGCTGTATTTTATATGTAGTAATGATTGACGAGTAATTAAGAGTTAGTATTTTGTTCCACTGTCTACAGCGAGTATTCCACCACAGGCAGCCAGCTAGTGGGATTGTTATGAATAATGACTTGGCGATACAAATCTAGAAGAAGACGCTGCTTGTATAGCTTACTGAGAATGATTCCTATGTGATGTCTACTTCCGGTGGCAAGGTCTCCTTATTCAATATGATGACATTTAAGGTAAGAGAGCCTTCTACTTCCGGTGGGAAGGTCTCCTTATTCAATATGATGACATTTAAGGTAAGAGAGCCTTTTACCTAAAGAGCAGTTCCATTTCAATGTTTCCGATGATATATGTAATTTCAGTTTTGATACATTGGTCTGCTTAGGGTTTATTATCTGATCTCTCACCTTTAACTTTCTGTCCACCGTCAGCACAATAACATCATTCCAATTGGCATGGAGGATTCGTCAATTCAAATATACAATGTTCGACTTGATGAGGTGCTGCCTATGAATATATCTTTGAATTTAAAATTCTGTTATTTTTTCTTCATTGTGCCGTTTTATCAAAAATGATCCAAGTGGCGTGCTCTGAACTTGCTGCAATTTTTATAGGTAAAAACAAAGCTCAAAGGCCACTGAAGAAAATCACAGGCCTGACTTCTTCACATGTTTTGAATGTGTTAGTATCTTTTGGAGCTGATGCCCAGGTACATGGTTTCTTTTATTATTATATGTAGTCTGACTCCGTGATGTTCACTTTAAAGTTTACATAAAATGATCCAAGTGGCGTGCTCTGAACTTGCTGCAATTTTTATAGGTAAAAACAAAGCTGATCTGCTGAAAACTTCCCGTGCTGCAATCCAACTAACTTCATTGTCGATAGCTCACTTGCAATGCATCTTCCCCATTGTACTGTAAGACTATCTTCGCCCGAGTCGACGTCTTGACTTGTCCCTCACGTAACCCCAATGAAAATGCTACGGCTGAGCATCCCTACATTCACCTAATAACCGAGCCCCATGGCTGAGATTCGGTTGGGATTGTTGATAGTGCCTCTCGTATTCCACCAAAATGTGAACCGTGAAGGCTAGTCACCACTTAAATCCATCACATCAGCACGTGTAGCCAATCCACCCTTCTTCTTGATGTACGGAAGTTGACCTATCAGTAGACTCTCCTTCATATATAGATGCACACTCTAAAGGGAAGGAAGTGGAAATTAGCTACGCTAGCACTATCAGTAGCACTGGGGGTGCGCCTGTAACAACTCTAAAAATCAACCAATTACTAGATAGCCTGGTAGAACAAATGGATTCCTTGAACATGTGAGGATATTTCACTTCTGGTTTATTTAAAATGTTTTTAAGACGGAATCTTGGTTGTTTATATTCATTGTAACCAATATTTGACATCTGATATTCATTATAGCCTATATATATATATGAAAACATGTTGAAGCCGTGACCATTTTATGTATCCCAAAACGATGACCTTTGGATATTTTCATCCACTATAGTTGATACACGTGTTGAATACTTGTAGCTTGCAATTGGCATGGAGGATTCATCAATTCAAATATAAAATGTTCGAGTTGATGAGGTGCTGCCTGTGAATATATCTTTGAATTTAAAATTCTGTTCTGTTTTCTTCATTGTGCTGTTTTATCAAAAATGATCTAAGTGACGTGCTCTGAACTTGCTGCAATTTTTATAGGTAAAAACAAAGCTCAAAGGCCAGCGAAAGAAAATCACAGGCCTGACTTGTTCACGTGTTTTGAATGTGTTGGTATCTTTTGGAGCTGATGCCCAGGTATATGGTTTCTTTTATTATTATATGTACTCTGACTCCGTGATGTTCACTTTAAAGTTTACATAAATTTACCGAGTAGATTTGTTCATGTTCTCCGTCTTTTGGCAGTTATGTCTCTGGGCATAGATGGCGAGACAAGCGAAAGTCAAAAGTTGTACCAGTCCAGCCAAGAAGATCATAACCACCAATGGGGAGTGGGGGATACAAAAGTACAGTTTCATAAGATCAAATTCATTTGTTGGTTGTGCATGAGAGCCAGCTTGCTATATATGATGTTTCTAAGTTGGAGCGCTTGCGCTATGTAATTACTTGTAAGCTGTGTTGAATTCAAACATAGACAGTTATATAATGTCACTTACCTTCTATATCTGATTGGATGACCTTGTTACATGGTTGCATTGCAGTGTCTCCTCATGATTCACTATCTGTTCCTATTTCAAAGTGCTATATACTCTTGTGACAGCGTCCTAGTTCATGCGAGCTTTTGTGATGCTGCAGTTGGAGTGCTTGATTAAGAAAATTTGAAGCTTCACTGTCGCATTGCACCCTCTGCATATTGTTCATTTACCATCGGGAATGAACAGGTAAATGAGCTCCTTCATTCTGCCATGGTTGATACATCTATTTTTCAGATTTGCCTTTTGACAAGGCATATTATAATTTAATTTATTGTTTGGTTATTTACGCAGTAGTAATGCCTTTCCTCTAGTCGTTGCGTCATTGCATCACATCCATCCGAACCGAATCAATTTTCTCTTAGAATAAGAGATGGAGGAGTTCATGTCATTGAGCCTTCAGAGTAAGAAGGGAAATGGGTTGTTGGACCACCCCATATAATGGAATTGTCGGATCAAATCCAACATGAAGTAACCAAGGTTCGGAGCCACCCTCAAGGTAGTTCAAGGTAGTTCAATGGAAACATAAGAACAATTTGAAGTACACAGTACTAATCCGTGTCTATCAACTCTTTATTTACAAGAATATACCATGAATAATAGCGTCTTGTCAGTGAAATGCCTCACTTGTGTGTTCCAGTTGTTGAGGCATTCTATCAAGATTGTAATTTTCACCATATATTGTTCAACGCACATCTCACTTGTGTTCCAGTGGTTGAGGCATTCTAACAAGATTGTAGTTTTTATTTAAGTAAGCAACTTTAAATGATACTAAATGAGTATCTAGGTGCAGTATATTCTTTCTAGGTCATGTAAAAATTTGAAGTCCGTCATTGGAGCATAATTCATGGATGTTCTTTCCTAGAGTATCTCAGTGTCTATTTTTAAACCCTTTTTTTGAACCACTTGAGTTTTTTTCATATGTTCATGTGCATTCGGACCAACCTGGTTTATGCGGAAGCTTTGTCATTGTTTATTTCCTTTCAGACCAATATCTCGGCAAAAAGAAACCGCTCCCATCAGCCCACCAACCCGCTAGCAATAAAAGCAGCACGAGGTACAGGAGACATATGGTCAGCCCCAGCAATCGAAAGAAATCAATAGGTCGGGCAGCTATAGGTTTTCATGATCCTACAACTAAGCTTATAGCGATACATTCTCATCACTCGTGCAAGCCTGATTAGCCAACCAATCTCACAAGGTTTCATTTGCTGAACAATCAGACCAGCCGTATGGGTTGCTGGTGGTTCTCGATCTTGAAGTGTAGGTGGTGTGGGAATATTATATTTATTAACCGAATCAGCATTTTAGGATTTTTGGGTTGGATGCCATTGGAACTCAGATTGAAGTAATGCAATTGAGAAACATTAATTATGCACGAGTTTTTGCAATTGACTCAATGAACTTTTTTCCTGTTAGATGACTACTGTTTTAATCATATTGACACATATCAGACACATATTTGCTGAAAGCAAGAATCTTTCAATTTATGGGATAATGTTCATGTTTTGCATTTTCATTGCTGCAACCTGTGTTTTGTTTATATCAGACACATATTTGCTGAAAGCAAGAAGAATCTTTCAGTTCATGGGATAATGTTCATGTTTTTCATTTTCTCATATTGACATATATCAGACACATATTTGCTGAAAGCAAGAAGAATCTTTCAGTTCATGGGATAATGTTCATGTTTTTCATTTTCTCATATTGACATATATCAGACACATATTTGCTGAAAGCAAGAAGAATCTTTCAGTTTATGGGATAATGTTCATGTTCTTCTTTCAGTTTATGGGATAATGTTAATGTTTTTCATTTTCTCATATTGACATATATCAGACACATATTTGCTGAAAGCAAGAAGAATCTTTCAGTTTATGGGATAATGTTCATGTTTTTCATTTTCATTGCTGCAACCTGTGTGTTTTGTTTTTGATGGACTTTCTAAGGTGAGAGATCCTTCCTTTGCAAGTTGAAGTTGTAATATGTCTTGTAATATCTCCCATCATTTTGGATAGGAGGTTCATTTATGCCAGGAGATTCATTTATGCCAATGCCATTGGTAGTTGCCAGATTTTATGCTATTTTATGCTATTCAAAATGCAAGTCGTAATATGTCTTATGCCAGGAGATTCATTTATGCCAATGCCATTGGTAGTTGCCAGATTTTATGCTATTTTATGCTATTCAAAATGCAAGTCGTAATATGTCTTATGCCAGGAGATTCATTTATGCCAATGCCATTGGTAGTTGCCAGATTTTATGCTATTTTATGCTATTCAAAATGCAAGTCGTAATATGTCTTATGCCAGGAGATTCATTTATGCCAATGCCATTGGTAGTTGCCATATTTTATGCTATTCAAAATGCAAGTTGTAATATGGCTTGTAATATCTCGCATCATTTTGGATATCGTAATATGTCTTATGCCAGCAGATTCATTTATGCCAATGCCATTGGTAGTTGCCAGATTTTATGCTATTTTATGCTATTCAAAATGCATCATTTTGGATATCGTAATATGTCTTAGATTCATTTATGCCAATGCCATTGGTAGTTGCCAGATTTTATGCTATTTTATGCTATTCAAAATGCAAGTTGTAATATGTCTTGTAATATCTCGCATCATTTTGGATATCAATTTAATAGGATATCAATTTAATAGGAGGTTCATTTATGCCAATACCATTACCATTAATAGGAGATTCATTTATGCCAATGCCATTGGTAGTTGCCAGATTTTATGCTATTCAAAACACTTGCATGCTTAGTGCTTCATAAATGCATGAATTCTAGTTGCTTCGATACCATTTGCATTGTATCGGCTTCTCCACTGGTTAACCCACATTCCAAGTGGAAATAATGTCAAAAATTTTAAATCACTTAACTCGGAACTTTGATACCATCTACATGTTTACAGCTGGAGATTTTGATTTACTGCATTGTTTCTTTTTCTTCACTTGTACATAACTTTGTTTCTTGACACTCCAAATGGAAATAATAACAAATGGAAATAATGTTTACAGCTGGAGATTTGATTTACTGCATTGTTTCTTTTTCTTCACTTATACACAACACGACTTTGTTGTTTCTTGACACTCCAAATGGAAATGAAAGGTACTCAGTTACGAGTATCCTTTAGTTGGTGGATATTTGAAGAGATTTAGACACAATCTTAATTAATCAAACGTTGATTACTCTTGATAGGGTTTAGCAAGATTTTTTTTATTGCTCATGAAATTCTTCTGAATATATGGAAAAGCAAAGCTAAATTTCATAATCATGAATCAATGCTTTTAACTCATATTTAATTGACATTGATTTTCATTTCATTGGAATTTTATTCAAAATCTTTAAGAGGGCTTTTTTGTCTTCTCTTTGCATGGAAAAAATATCCATGCAAGTTTTTAGAATGTCGAAAGTTGATTGGGTTATTGTTATAAGTAATTTTTATCAAGTAAAATATTTGTGAAGATAGACAAGATAGATGCTTATAAAAACTGGAAAACTTGATTTAAAATAGTTGTTTCAGTGTAAGGAAGAGATTGCAAATGTGTTCTACATAATGGATAGAGCAATGCATAACAAAATGATAAAATCGTCAATGTTTGCTTGTTATGTATAACAAAATGATAAAATCGTCAATGTTTGCTTTCTTGTTATGTAGATACATTTTTACATTGTAAACAATGACTAGTTTTTGCAAATTATTTGTCAAACTTTCACAACCTATGCAGATATTTTTACATTGTACAATGACTAGTTTTTGCAAATTATTTCTCAAACTTTCACAACCTATCAAAGCTTATCAAAATTGGTTTGGAAATTATAGGTTTAAAACACTTAACTATTTATGAACGATACTTTCTTGGTTTGGAAATTATAGGTTTAAAACACTAAACTGAAATTATAGGTTTAAAACACTTAACTATTTATGAACGGTACTTTCTTGGTTTGGAAATTATAGGTTTAAAACACTAAACTGAAATTATAGGTTTAAAGCACTTAACTATTTATGAACGGTACTCTATTCTTGTTATGCAGATACATTTTTACATCGTACAATGAATAGTTTTTGCAAATTATTTGTCAACTTTCACAACCTATCAAAATGCCTATGCTTATCAAAATTGGTTTGGAAATTATATGTTTAAAACACTAACTATTTATGAACGGTATAATATCTCTTTTCATCTTTGAACAATAGAAGAAATTATTAGGAAGTTTAGAAGTTCAAAGTTATTTATGAATTGTATTAAATTATTAGGAAGTTTAGAAGTTGAAAGTTATTTATGAATTGTATTAAATTATTAGGAAGTTTAGAAGTTCAAAGTTATTTATGAATTGTATTAAATTATTAGGAAGTTTAGAAGTTGAAAGTTATTTATGAATTGTATTAAATTATTAGGAAGTTTAGAAGTTCAAAGTTATTTATGAATTGTATCATGTTACCAATAGAATGAAATTATAAAAATGGACATTTCAAAAATACACATTTAAAATTAAAATACACATTTCATTTCTTCGAAAATTAAAATTAATATTATAAGATTATATTTTTTCCAAAGAAAAATCATAGTTTTCATTGAGGAAAATATTACATTTTTAAAGTGCATGCCAAAAAATTATTTTTATATGCAAAATAGTCACCCATTCACAAAACAAAAACTGGGTTGTAAAGCCCATATTATGTCCCATCATATAAAAAGGCCCATAAAATAAATACATATAATCTGATAAATAATATATCATCAAACTCTAGCTATTTGGAACATCAAATTTTAGCTGAAAATGTAACCAAAATGCTAATAATATCAAGAAGTCTGATAAACCATTTGTGTGCCTCTTGTTGAAGTAATTTGGGTTTGCTAGTATTTTGTGTATGTTTTTGCTAACTACTCTTGGATCTTCCAAGTCCCCATCTCCTATTCAGCACCAACCTTGGAAAGAGCATCTGCAATAGAGTTTCTTTCCCTGTACATATGAGCACATGAAATTTGATTAAAAAAAAAACCTTCAACCTCAAAATTTCCATGAGAATAGGAAACAATATGTGAGTGTATCTCATTAAACCATTTAATAACAATCAAAGAGCCTCCAAATATCTAGTCTTCTATGTTTATCATTTTCAATAGATCTTCTAACATCATTTTCAATAGCAAATAACAATAACAGTTTGAAAGTAATTAGCTGGAAACAATATGTGAGTGTATCTCATTAAACCATTTAATAACAATCAAAGAGCCTCCAAATATCTAGACTTCTATGTTCATCATTGAATAGATCTTCTAACATCATTTTCAATAGCAAATAACAATCACAATTTGAAAGTAATTAGCTCTACGTGGTTACTTTAAGTGGTTTTCAAATAAGTATAAAATTGCTTCTATTTCAAGTTTAATAGTAGGCATGCATATTAATGTCGTGTAATCAACATATTTAATTCATAAATGCATTTCAAAATTTTATCATAAATTGTTCCACCACTACATCCTCCATTTAAAGAGTTTTTGTGATAATAGTAAGTATATATATTAATGTTTTGTAATCAACATATTCAATTTAAAAATGCATTTCAAAAGTCATTTCAAAATTTAATCATAAATTGAAAAACTAAAATTTATTGCTAGTTGAAAAATGCTTATGTAACCAAATGAAAAGTATTTATATTATTAATATCACATTAAAAACTGAAAATAACTATGTCAAATAGATGAATATCAAAATTATGATATTTTGAATAGGTGTTTGATTATAGTGTTTTGAATAGATGAATACCAAAATTATGATGTTTTGAAAACACCATTTCAAAATTTAATCATAGAAACTAAAATTTATTGCTAACTGAAAAATGCTTGATATAACCAAATGAAAAGTATTTATATTATTAAGATCAGACTAAAATGACATTACTGAAAATAATTGTCAAATAAATGAATATCAAAATTGTAATGTTTTGAATAGATGAATACCAAAATTATGATGTTTTGAAAATGTCATTTCACCATAAATTGAAAAACTAAAATTTATTGCTAATTGAAAATGCTTCGAATAACCAAATGAAAAGTATTTATATTATTAACATCACATTAAAATGACATTACTTAAAATATTTGTGTCGATATCAAAATTATGATGTTTTGAATAGATCAATACCAAAATTAGATTGTTTAGAGTATTATATGGTTTTATCATTTTTTATTTAAATGAAATGTTCCATGTGCATGAATTCTATTTCTCCCTCATATTGGCTTATCTCTACTCTATCGTCATTTTTTTATTTTAAATAAGTTTAGCCGTTAATATCACTACCACAATGCCCCTTTCGTCATTTTTTATTTTAAATAAGTTTAGCCTTTAATATCACTACCACAATGCCCCTTTGGGCAAATTTCTAAAATTATTGCTCCATTCACCATGTTTGGTCACATTATTGCTTGTATACTATTTTCAAAAATTGTGTTTAGCCAACCACAACCTATCAATTTGTTTGTTGGGTCATTATTGTAATGCCTTGCCATCTTGCACTTGATAACATGCATTGAATGTAGATTAAAAGATGTTAGTGACAAAATATTGAACAAGTTAATGCTTTATTGGTGCAAGAAGTATGATTAAATGGTGGATCCACAACACATAATTCCTTTCCTCTATTGCAAGATCGATTGTCATTCAAGGTTGTGGCCATATGATGTTATAAATTGATAAATATCTATTGATTGGCCATATGATGTTATAAATTGATAAACATCTATATGATCCATGAACATGCAAATAGTACAAGCAACCTTTTATAAAATGAAAACTAAAACCCATACATTATAACTTCTATAACTTTATTATGAGTTATCTCATTGTTTTTCTAAACTTTATCTTAATTACTTTATCTTAATTATAATAATAAAAACAAAAATCATAAAATAATATTATTTCAACTTTATCTTAATTATAATAATAAAAACAAAATCATAAAACGAATATTATTTTATTTCTAATACTTTGATGAGCTTATTTCATTTGTATAATTGACTCTAATTCCCATTTGTATAATTGACTCTAATTTCTGATGAGCTTATTTCATTTGTATAATTGACTCTAATTCCCGTGGTAGTACCCAATTGGCAACTGGTAAAGTAGACCAGTATATTCCCAAATCTTTTTTTCATTTTTTAAATATTTTTTAAGTTTTTGTTACAAAGTATATCATGGATTGTTTCTATGCTATCAATTTTGTCCGATTAATAGGCCCGAAAATATATAAGAATGTTAAGCTCTGGGCTATATCTTTCAGGTATCTGTAGAAATGTTGAATTTTAGAGGAACAACAAAAACAATGGAGGATGGCAAGATCAAAAAGCGCACCAATTTCGAAACGCACCTCTGAATTGCAAGAATGCTGCCGCTTGAAATGAAATGTCCCACCGGCCACCGATAATCTTGATCTCCAAATGAGAATATCACCAAAATAGAACCGCCCATTGTAACTATATATAAATATCAGCCATAATCCCAGGGTTATTAACTTTGCACGCGGGCGGCCCCTTCTGCCCCGCCGAGGTATGGAAAATGTTTGAGACCATCTCAGCACTGGCCAGCGCAGCTCCTCCTTCAAAATCAGGTTTTTTTTTAGAGCAGGATACATAATGGTGCAGTTAGTAACCCATAAATTTGTTTCTCAGTCAAAACATTATGCCCCATCTCATATTTTCGCTGAATGAATCACATGTTTATCTGGTTGCGCCCGCCAACACCCACCGGAATCGATCTGAAATGCGCTCAGGCGCTGGAACGGATTTGAGATGCGCCACTGCTGCAGTCTTGGATTTTCCCAAATGGTGCCTCTTCCATCGATGTGACAGTTAGATTTGGAGAGATTCGACGGCCAGGATTTGCCGAATCTGACGGCATCGATATGCCAAATCCGACGGTCCAGATTGGGCGAGATCTAACGGCTCAGATTGTGTAAGATCTGATGGCTCAGATCTGCCAAATCTAACGACTCAGATTGGGTGACATCCAATGGCTCAGATTGCGCTAGATCCGACGGTGCAGATTGACCAAAAACCAACGGCTCGGATTGGGCCAGATCCAACGGCCCAGATTGGCAGAGATCCGACGGCCTAGATTGGCCGAGATCCGACGGCCAAGATCTGCCAGATCTAACGGCTCGGATTGGGCAACATCCAACGGCCCAAATTTGTCAGATCTGACGGCCTAGATTTACCAGATCCGATGGCCCAGATTTGCGAGATTCGATGGCCCAGATATGTAGTGGACTATGGAAGGTGACAACAAAACCAAAGGCACATCCATTGGAACATCCATCAAATTATCTATTTCAAAGATCCTTTGAAAATATGGGAAGTTCTACTAGATAAAAGCTTAATTTACCACAAGAACGTTGGATGGTCCACATGCCATAGGAACCATTAAGAGATGTGGCAACATAGGATAACCTATTGGAAAATGGTGATCTTTATGGATGGGAGCCAAAGGAATCTTTGGAGGCATTTGCATATTCATGATTGATATCGTTGTTCTAGTAGATAACTAAACAAGATGCTCTGATTCTTCAGCTTAATCCTTGCATAACATGATTCTTCAATCGCATAACATGATTCTTCAATCACACAACATGATCTTCTCATTAATATATCAACTATTAGTGCAATCTCAATCTCCAATGTGACTTGGATATGTAAAGTAGGGATTGAGGTCTTTATCAACTAGTGATCCTAAAAATTACCTTCATGTATATTAACACATGACATGTTGGGTATTAGGATACCATCCAACAATTTTCAAGTAACATATAATTACTAAAGAAGACTATTTTAATTTCTAGTGGAAATTGCTTCAAAATTTACTCCCAGTCTTCACATATTGTAATGATCTCCTTTCAATATTTTTGTTTGAGGTTTCCCCAAAACTGTACTTCAAGTTGGAGGTTTCCCCATCACTGTACTTCAAGTCTTGACAAAAGGAACTGTTAAAAATACCATCACCATGGTCAATCTCACATACTAAATCATGAATATGCCTCAATATGTCATCACCATGGTCAATCTCACATACTAAATCATGATTATGCCTCAATATGTTAAATCTAGGATCTATTATAGCCTAGTGAGTGATCACAATTCTTTTTTGTTACACCCATCATGAATATGGAAATAACTATTTCATTTTAATGTCATAGAATTGTGCCTCACCTAAGTAGTTAAATAAGATATTCTTAAAAGTAACATACTAAGGGGCGACAATGTCACATATGCCACATAATTTATTGCACAATGTTCCATCACTCGCCTTTCTCTACCATTCTAAACCTTGGCCTCAGTGATATTCTTCCATAAAAAAAATTCTTAATTTTCTTAAT